>APFE031593227.1:181427-194589 GCA_000404065.3 Pinus taeda
AATCTGACCCGAGAGAGCCTTCTCATACCTCGTAGGGCTAGCTACGAGGTGAAATGGTTTGATGTTGCCTTGAAGGTTTACCTTCCTCAGCCTAGGGTGAAATCTCAAGAGCTAACAGAAGCCAAGAAGAGCTTAGTGGAAGCTTCTATGTCGGGGAGCAAGGATCAATTCAGATCAGAGAAGGATAAATATGAGCTAGCTACCTTCTTGGAAACATGCATGAACTTACTAAGGGATACCAAAGTGGTAAGGGAGTTGCAAGAATTGATAACTCAATGTGCGGGAATGGATGAACTGTGAATGATCTGAAAATTAGGAAAAAATGCTTTGCGCACTGGGCGGGAAATGCGAATAACAATCCAAATCGGGGACTATGAGATGTATCAGGTCATTTTAGATTTGGGATTCGATGCAAATTCTTACCAAAGCAGATTTGGGAATGCATGGGTAGGCCTCCATCGCAATGGTCACTGATTCAACTAAGGATGGCTAACCAGCAAAAGATTCTGCCTATGGGATGCCTGCACAGAGTTACAGTAAATATTGATGGAGCCAGCACCCAAACCAATTTTTAAGTGATCGAAATTTTGGATGATAGTAACCCATACCCGGCACTATTATGGATAGATTGGGTGATAGATATGAATGGAGTAATCAATCTCAAAAAACGCAAAATGGTCTTCGAAAAGAAATCTCTCCATGTGGTGGTCCCATTGGACCCAGTAGAAAGGGTGCAATATACTGAGCCTGTGTGCGATGTAGACAGCGACGGCGAGCTGGACTGTATCTACCAAATTACTACACAGGACCAGGACAAGGTCAATCTGACAATGGATGGTCGACTCTAATGGGACCATGATAGCTCTTGCACATCAGACTTAGATGAAGAGGTGGAACAATGGCAGAACCGACTACATGAAGTAACCACACTCAATTGTAATCAGATGGTGATAGTGCAAGTAGAGGAACCACCGAAGAGATTTGTGAAAATACTCCGCACAGCTGTTGCTCCCTGACAGAGGGTCACTCCGAAGATGTGAAGGATAGGGCATAGATGTCAAAGGAAGGCACGCGCATGGTCGGAAGCACGAAATAAAGTACGCATGCCTCGCCAACCGAAGCTACCAGTGCCTCAGGTGCGGCCACCTACCCAGCTTGAAAGTAGTAGCCTGAAACCCCCTCAATAGACCAAGGTTAGCAGAGGCTCAAGGAAGTTGTGGATACCATGGGTACATTGGGCCTGCAATAGACAATAGAAGGAAGTTCAGAAAAGACTGAGTGGCCGTGGATCCTCCAGCACTAATAAACATGGTTTATAGCCAAAGAAGCAAAGTGCACTATGAAGCAGAAGGGCCCTAGAACACGTTATGACATTGCTACCATGGCTGCGCCCACACTCACAAAAGAGAAGAAACCCCAAACCAGTTACCCAGATGACTCAGAAGTGCTCACAACCTGGGCTAATAGGGATGAGCTGAACTCGCACTAAGGGTGCAAACAACTGACTAGCTAGAAACTATAGTCTCAACACCTCGAGCAGTTGAAAGAAGGTGAGGGACTATAAACCAGCGTGCTGAAAACCCATGTGGAAAAAGGAGTCCTCACCAAGCTAAGCAGCTCCCAAGTCCGCAACTGTGCCTCTAGGATAGTACTACCAAAGGGAAAAGTTAAAATATAACCATTAGCCACATGGGCTGTGACGGGCCAGTTAAATCATGTCAGACAGGAGTGGGTGGTGGGAAATTATGGCAAAAGTTCTGGATGAGATATGCAGATATTTGCCAACCTAAATTGCAAATGGGTGGAAGATATTTTGTCAAATCTCATAGCGTGTGGCCGGTACTGGATTTTTGGCGCTTTTAACTACCATGCACTCCATGAGCACTATGGCAAGAACCTGAGCACGAGTCGCCAAAGAAATGCAGTTGAATCAAGAAGAGCCCTCTCAAGTTCCTGAAGTTCCTAAATCCACACGCACCTCGTGGCCCAGGAAGAATAACCAAAAGATGGGTCCAGTGATGGCCTCCCCAAGATTCAATAGGCGCTCAACAATTGACAAAGGAAAAATAGTGATCGATGAACCCACTGAGGAGGAAGACAACCTATAAGACCTGATTGATCAAATTGATGCATAGGCAGAGGAAGAAGAACTTGTGTTCCAATTCCCGTTGTTACCCCCATATCTTTCTCCATGGACTGGGATGACCAGGCTCATGAAAGATGGAGACGTTGCAAAAACTACGCTCCATCGCCCGCTTCTTCCAGATGATATGACGTTCAAAGGGTTACCAATGGGGTGTGTTAGGTTCCTATACCAATAGGTTTCATCTTTCATGATTGGTAGTAGAAGGGCTAAATATGTTCATCATTGCAGGCTACAAAGGTTCCATATTTTGTGTACACACTATGAGAATTAAAAAATGAAAAATGGGTATGCCTTAAAAGAATAATAAAAAGGCAAGAAAATCAAATGGTCAAGAGAAAAGTGAAAATGAACCCCAAACTAAAGACCAGGAAAGTGGCCAATCAAAATGCCACTACTATCTCTGGGAAGTATCATACTCTACAAATAATGTTGCTAATCATACTTAATGGATGGCCCAATAGCCTAATCTGGACCATGCCATGTTTAAATTTCTTGTTGAACAATAGAGAATGTTTCCTGTCCAAACAGCTCAAGCTTTGCAGGTGACTAGCTAGGTAGAGAAATGGAGCCCAAGTGCTTAATCTGGGTCCTTGGAAGAAATAAGGGTACATTTAGATAGGAGGGCAGTCAAAAGAAAAGGAGAACTATCAGGGTCTGCTAATTCAAGTGCACCCACTTAAATTGAAGAAAAAATGTTAGGATTACTAGGATGGGTAAGTAGTGCAAGGTTACAGAAATGAAGGGCCATCACCAATTGGCTTATCAAGTACAAGACTCATTCCATTCAGGATATTGGCATCAAAACAAAGGTTTGAGGACATAACATTGGAAGCATGTCTAATTTCCCCTATTTTCCCCCAAACATCATTTACTAACATCCCCAAGGACCTTGAGATCTGCTCAAGTGTCCTGTTCCATTTCAGTTCATGACAGAGTACCAGGTCAAACTATGAAGTTCAATCAAGGAAAAGAAGCCACATTTTTTGTGTAAAAGTCTTTACTCTCATTTCATTTATCTTCCATTCCTAAGTTTTACTTCTTTAAACTTAATCTTTGCCCCTACACTCACCTCACAATGTCATATTAACATCTGATATATCATTTTAGCTCCCTAAGTCCCCCTTCCCTAATTCTATAAAGATCTATGAAAAAATTCCCAAAAAATCTGTAAAAATACCCTCCCCCTAGCACTATAGCTATATAGCCCTCCCTTGGGGAATATTAACCCATCAGGGGTTAATATTAACCCTCTTCAACCCTAAACTATGGTTTTCAATTAAAAAACTTTGGCTAAAAACCAAAAATCCATGGTCCCCACCCTCATTAACCTTTCCTACCCCTTTTTCCACCCTAAATACATTTGTTATAATGTTTTTTAAACAAAAACTTTTATAAATGGGTGCGAATAAACTAAAAACCCAAATCCTAAGGTTAAAAGACCCCCCCGCGCATGATTTATTTAAAACCAATAAAATAATTGGCGGGTCCCCCTCTTTCAATGCGCCGTCATATCATTTCCCCCGCTAGTCGCCTGATCATGGGCGATGCGATCCAACGACTGGCGGTAATTTTCACAGAGAACATGCCCGACCTTTTGCGTCCGAGGGATTGGCAGTATTACTGCCGTACCCCCACCACGCGTCGGCCTCCCCCACTGTTCGGAGCCCCCTCCCCCCTTAAACCACTTACCACCTATGGGGCCTCCGGGGAAACCACTTACCACCCATCCCCCTTCGCTGACGTCACACCCCCGTCAGTGTGACGTCACCTCAACATTCCGCCACTGCGCCTCCACGTCACCTCCATGTTGTCTATCCACCCGCCTGCCCTGCCACCGTGTCACCGCCACCTGGCCACCCATGTCAGCTGCCATGTCACCCTCCCGTACCCGGACCCATGATGACGTTAGCATGATGTCATCACCAAAAAGATGCCAAAAGGCCAAAAGTGCATAAAAAGACGGGAAATGACTGTTGTTTGTCATTTTCATTCGTCGTTTCCGGAGCACTCTACATGCAAAAGACGTCATTCACTGCCGAAATCAAGAATTGACCCACCAAAGTTGTTGTCGCCCTCATCGTCGACCGAAATACTTGCAACTGATCCAGCTTGACACCTCCCGCACCGAGAAATCCAGGTATTTGCCGCAGGCGACCTATTTTACCAGCATTTCTCCTATTTTCTCCTAAATTCCTGTAAAGAAACTATGCAAAAGCTCCTCATAGATAGATTGTCCACTAAAATCACCCCAAGGCCTGGTAAAATCCCTGCACCACAAGGCTCTGCAAGAAACCCATGCCCTTCTGCAAAATTCACCATAAAAAACTAATTGGAGAAGCCGAGCTACCGACTAAAAGCCCATAAAACTGCACACTCATCCCTGTTTTCAAAGTTCCCCTTGAAAAACCAGCTAATTAGCTCAAACACACTCTGGTGTCTTCTAAAACAGAGTGCCCCACAGTTCATCAAACCTGTGAGAGTCTCCTCATACTCTCAGTTGCTCACTGTCAAACACAATTTAGTGGGCATTCCTCAGCATTTTCACCAATCCTAAACTCAAGTAAATCTCCAATTGAAATCAAACATGGCCACTCCATCTTCTCTTGATGTTGCTCCTGTTAATCCACCTAGTAAGGAGCTGGAAGCTATGCCACTTGTAGACAGTGATTTCCTCATTGCAGATTTTGTGGCAGAGAGGAACCACTTACAGACCTTCTGCCAGCTAAGGAACAGTCACTTGGACAACAGTGACATGTATTGCATCTAGGAGTCTAATCTGCCTACCTACTTCTTGCCATCTGTGAATGTCTTTCCTGAAGTCATTCACCTCTGTGTAGAAAATTATGACCAAAAGCTCAGCGCTGTAAAGTCTCCATCTAGGAGCATCCTCTTCTACATAACACCAGACTCCATCAATCAGATGCTGAACTACAAATAAACCCAGCTGCTATACCCTTTTTCTATAAAGTATTTGCTGGATGAGGGCTCCAAGATCTCTAGCACATACATTGCTATAGTTGCCAAAACCTTCATGAAGGCAGACTGCCAACCTTCTGGGCCACCTCCTTTTTCATATGCAAATTTCAATGAGGTAGGCAAGCTGCTGGTGGACATGTTAACCTATGTGCTGGGATTCACCACAAATGAGCATGTTGATGAAACTGTGTTGGTCATGCTATCTGCATATAGCCTTGGGAAGCCCCCTACTGTAAAATACAATTATGCCAAGTTTATTGCCAACAAGATACATGACCAACTGTCAAGGCTGAACAGGGAAGCAATATTTAAATATTCATCATACATCTATCACCTGTTCATGTACTATCAGACAGATTGCTTCCAGTGCCCCATCAAGAAGCTGGATTCACAGGGTGAGAGGAGATCTGTCATCTTCTGGTCTTTAGTCTTTCATCAAGTCCAGAGCTCTCCCTACTCCTACTGTGAATTTATTGATCAATTTGTCTATCCAGTTACATGCCTCTTGAAGAGGTCTCCTCCTGCTAGATTGTCCAAAGATATGCAAAAAATCTTACAGTTGTCCAGGAATTATAAAATAGGTGATTGGTATTTATACCAAAATCACACAGTCATCAGAATCTATGGTTGTGAGCTTTGTCCCTACAGGCTCCCAAAGTATGTGCCTATGAGGTTGCTTGCCTTGGAATACTATAGGCAACTCATCAATTCTGATCTTACACACTTCCATAGTGCCAAGAAGAAAGCCAATCTCAAATTCAGAGACCACCTGGGCCCCTTCAGATGAACAAGAAAGATGGTTGGCAAGAAGCTGATCAAATATTGGGGCAACAGCTCAAACTCAAAAGAAGCTTCTGGTGGGTCCCTTATGACCCTGAAGGCTTTATCAGTGCTAGGAGAGTCAAGTACAGGCTGTTATCTTATAAACACTGCCCATAGCCACAAATAGAACACTTTGCCAACCAAGATGAATGGGTGCCTGATACAATAGTAGAAGAATTTACTCAGGAAGAGAAAATGGAGCAGACTGTAAAAGATTTAGAGAAAACTCTTGACTTGGATTCTTGTCAACAGGTCATATTCAAGCGACCAGTCCAAGTAGGAGAAGGCACATCAACTACTGCAGCTGCACAGACTACCCAGCAAGCATCTATAACCACCACTACAGCAA
The DNA here is from genome assembly GCA_000404065.3 of Pinus taeda. NCBI lineage: Eukaryota > Viridiplantae > Streptophyta > Pinopsida > Pinales > Pinaceae > Pinus > Pinus taeda. The sequence continues at coordinate 187,721 of APFE031593227.1, forward strand.
AAGGCAAAGGGATAATGGATGAACAGCAAGAGACAGAGGCAGGACAGCCCAGCTCTTCAAAGGATCAAAGTCAAGGGCAAGCGCCTTTACAGCAAATTGGACCACCCCAAATCCCAGTTTTGCAAACACCTCTCAATGAAGAGAGAGGAAAAAAGCGAGATAGAGAGGAGGTCACACCTCCAAGTGGGTCAACACAGCAACCAGAGGCCAAGAGGCCAAGAATTAACCCTGAAACAGAGGAAGAAGACATCAGTGAGGAAAGGGCAGAAAGCCAAGACAGAGAAAGACAATCCAGCCAGCAGACTGCCACTAGCTCATTTCAGCTGGAACAGGCCATGCAGCAAGGCACAGAGGCATCCTCCTCAAGGCAGCAAGGCAAGCAACCAGCTGGTATCAAAGGGGGTTTCATGGAGATCAAAGCACAAAATGAATTGTTGAGAGTACAACTCTATGATCAATTCTTGAAGGAAACCCCCTCCAAAAAACAAAGATTGATGGTTGTCTATGATATCAAGGAGGACAAAATGATTTTTACTCATTTAAAGCCTAAAGTTCCACATCCCAAAACCTCTGCAGATTACGTAAGAACAAACTTGGAGGTCTTTTCTAAAGACATACCCCCCATGGATCAGATAGAGCTGCACAAACATACTGGGGAAATGGTGTATGCCACACTTGCAGACAGGGCCATGCTGGCCCATCAATTAAAATAATCACTGAAAAATACTAATACACAATTGGATTTGGAAAGGATGTCTTCCCAGGCCAAGGACAACAGAATAAAGACATTGGAAGACATTATCATTGATCTAGGACATGATCCGAAAGATCCAAAGGGTGTTAGGGCCCTTATGAAAAAGAAAGAGGATGATATAGCTGCACTCAGGAAACAGGCAAAATTGCCTCCAACTATTCACCCTGACACTGCAGAACTAGCACAAGAAAAATAGCTTGATGACACCATGGATTTACTCATGAAGATGAATCAAAGGATACTAGAGATGGAAGGAGAATTGGAGAAAGCATGGCAAGGAAGACAGCGAGAATCAACCTCCCAGTCCCCTCAAACTTCTACAACTCTTGGCCCTGCCCCTCCTTCACAAGCAGCAACAGCCCCTCCTGCCATCACAACACCAACCACAGCCACATCAGCAACAGAAGCAACAGCAGCAGCAGAATCTAGCATGAGTATGGAGGACTTGATGAAAGCTGTCAAGGAGATTAAAACTCAAGTAACAGAAATAAATGAAGCCAAGGATAGGCTGGCCAAGCTAGAGGCCAGCTATGATAAATCCAAGATGACAGTGGCAGAAAAGAAAAGAGAAATAAAGGCCTTGGAGGCCAAAGTAAAAAATTTGGAAAAGGAATTGCTTCTAGGCAAGACCTTAGCAGAAATCAAGAAGATAATTTGGGCCAAAATTGGCCAATCAATACATGACCAATGGAGGTCAATCCAGGCAATACATGAGTAGGTTGAACTAATAGGGATGGCTCATGTTGAAATACAAAGAGCCAAAACAACACTAGGAATCTTGCCTGAGCAAGCCAATAAAATGATACATTTCCTCAATAACCACACTAGGGAGGAATTGGCAGCTCTAGAGATAAACAGCAGAACAGACACCATCCTGACAGCTAAGAAAGTTCTAACTTTGAGGAACTTCACTCAAACTCTAGAAAGAAAATGTCAGGAAATGAAGGCAGAAATTGATGAATTCAGGGCAAAAATGACAGTGTTACGGGATAAAGGACTGCCAAGCCTAGTGACTGGCACAGGACAGTTGTTGTCTTATAATCATTATATCACAAGGATCAACAATTATGATGAAAATCAAATAACAGCATCCAGCAGCTCCACAGAAGAAGCAGGGCCTCCCTTTGGGCAGTCTCTGTATGACAAATTAGAAAATCTATTTTTTATTGAGCATGAGAGAAATCATCTGTTTAAGGTGCCTCCAAACTTCTACAGATATACAGAAGCAGATGAAACACTGGTAAAAATAAGGAGACATCAGCTACCTCCAGCTGATTGGTGGCAGGAAACGCTGGAAATTCTGCCCAGGTGATGCCACTAAATTATTCCTTTTTGTAAAAAATCAGATCTCAGTCATAGTACAGGTCAGCAGACAAATCAACACACAGGTATCACAAGAAGCATAAGTATAGTGACTCACCAAAGCACTCAGACAGCAGGATCAACTAACGCAGAATTAAAGGCACAGCTACATCCAATTTTTCTGAGCCAAAAAGTCAAAAGTTGTCTGACAGAAAGATAGTTGCCATCTCAACATTAAATGATGTAGTTATTTCTTTCATTTACTTTTTGTAAGAGAGTTGGTAGTGCAATTTATTGCATAATAACTCACTATTGAGATATTTAGTATCCTATTTTGTATATATATCCCCTCAAAGAACGTATTGAGGGTCGGTTGTAGTGAAACTCTTTCAGAAGAGCTCTATTGAATACTTGTGACATTTTGCTAATACAAATTGCTGGTGGAGTTCCTGGTTCCTATGCTGTCTGAAGGTGGAAATGAATGGCTCTGTTGTGCTACATAATTCCTGTGTCATTTGCTGGAACAATAGGTTATTCTGAACTGTGTATGTGTTTTTCTGTGTATGCCATAATTCATATATTTTCATAATCATAGTAAGTAGAGAAAAAGAATAGCTTAGGATTTGTGTGAACACACCCTATGCTCAATCTCTATTTCTAAATATCTTTTCTTCTGGATTAGCCATAGATATGAATTCTTAATTGCTCATGTCTAAACTAATTCTATCATTGCGAATATTGTTTAAGAATTCTTAACTGCTCTTAAGCAATACTTTCAATTTTCCTTTGTTAGCATAGTGAAAGATCCTCATTTGCCTTTCACTCACTAATTCTGTAACTTCATTTCATAAATCTAAGAAATTGTTCCAGAGATGCCTATCTGACTCTACATCAACACTCTGCCTTCAAAAAACCTACTTCAGCAGCATACTACCTGGACTCCATTGCCCAATGGCCCAAACTGTTCAGTAAATTATACATCAGCTCTAGTTTGAATTCACCAACCAACCAAACTCAAGCAAAACAGCACACCATAACTAGCCTAAAATCATCCACCAAATAAAGCTAAATCCTAAAGAGAGAGCCCTCTTTGGTTACAGGTAGGCTAGGATCTGTAACTAAAAGATTGGTTAGTGGTTACCTCGGTCGTATTCCCTATAGGAAGCAGGGAACAACCTGAGTGATCAATGACGACTCCACTAGGGAACTATTTCAAATTACCAATTGTAAGGAAATAAGCTTCTTGTTTTAACCTTCTCATAGAATACCAAGTAGACAAGACCCAAAAGATAGCTCCAAAGAAGAAATCTCGTTACACTAGGTCCAACCCTGACCCTAATCCCCCAGCTGTCTTTGAAAACCCCAATTTAATCCCCAAAATCTTGAAGAAACAAGAGCGGCTAGGAGAACTCTCAGACTCAGATACAGAACCAGTCCAACAGAGCTATATTCCTACTCCTGTCAAAGCATTAGTTCATTCTCACATAACCCCTACTTATCCTAGTTCCTCATCCACTCTCCAAGGTAGTTTCCCCACTCCTCCATCCCCAACACACCTTACTCCTATTATCCCTATTGTTCCAGCTGTTCCATTCCTTCTTGTTGTCCCCTTTATCCCTGCAAATATGGCTAGATATTCTCCTTTACACCTACCTGCAAATCCAGGGGCAATGCCCCAAGACTATCAAAGAAAAATCACTTACTTTGATGGTACTAGCACTTATACAGCCCAGCAACACACCAAGAGAATGCAGGACTATTTTGAGAACTATGAGATAGATGATGAAGATGTAAGAATGAAAATTTTTGTACAAAGTTTAACAGGGGATGTAAGGAACTGGTTTAGGTCTCTAGCTGCTAAATCTATACTCAATCCTAATGCCTTATACCTAAGTTTTTTAAACACATGGGAAAAGAAGAAAGACCCTCTACACATACTAACAGAGTATGATAACTTGAGAAGGGGTCCACAAGAAACAGTTCAAGATTACTGTGTTAGGTTCAACAATGTATACAACGCAATTCCTCAGAACCTAAGACCTCCACCGGATCTGGCCTTGATCAAATTCCCAGATGGATTTGATTCAGATATGGCATATCAATTAAGAGAAAGAGCACCTCCAAGTCTTGCAGACATGTAGAATATAGTTGTAAGTGTGGAGGCAAACCTGATTGCCAAGAGAACCAGAGCGAAAAATGAGAGAAGAACAACATTTAAAGAGGAACCTTCAACCTTTGACCAAAAGCTAGATGCAATCATGAAGGGTATGGAGAGGTTGGGAGATAGAGTTGAGACCATGGAGAGAAATTCCTCTTGGGAAGGGCAAATAAGAAACACTACTAGGAATCCCAACTTTATAAAAAACCAAAACCCAAATGCTGGGACGACTGGTCCTGATCAGAATATCAGACCTCCATTTCAAGAAAACTATGCAGAGGCCTCAACCACTAGTGAAAAAATAGAAGATCCCCACATCAATCTAATGGGTTTGGACAGTGAACAATAAGTATTCTTAACACAGGATGATCAACAAGCCTAAGAATACAAGCAATTCCAAGCAAAATCTGGTGAGTCATTTGATTTCAGAGAAGGGTATGACACAGCAGTCTATGAAGTACACAAACAATACAAATTAAGAAGTAGAAGCATAGATGTACCTGAGAGTACCAAACAAACAAACACCAAACTGCCCAAAAAATCTAGTGATAAAGCCATTTCAACAGAGTCCTCAGATAAGAAACTCCAAAGGAAAGTCACAGTGGAAGATATATCTGATGTACAGCCTCCAATAAAACCTACACCTATACCACTTCTTCCAACAGAAATCTTGGGCTGGCCTCTAGAAAACACACCCAATCCAAGCATATCCCAAAACAGTGTACCTGGCCAGGACAAGGTCACCCAAAATTTAGCAGAGAAGAAAAACTAGCTGCTCACAATATAAAAGTTCAGATGGAAAAACCTTTCAATCTTGAGACAGAAATTGGTAAATTTAAAACAGCAATTCCTCTTTCTGAACTAGCCAAACATGAGGTCTTTAGACAACAAATTAATAGATCGTTGCAAGTACCAGAGAATAGGGATGCATTTAATATTCTGGATGATCAACCAGAGCTGATTTTTGGCTCAGAAGTCAATGGAAAATCATTGGATGGAGGGACTCCTCCATTCTATGTAAGCCTAAATATTCATGACAAAGTGCTACACAATGCCATGTTTGATTCAGGGGCCTCTCATAACCTAATGCCCAAATCAGTAATGGAAAAACTTGATCTAGACATCACCAGACCCTATAAAGATTTGCTTTCATTTGATTCCAGCCAGGTGAGATGTTTAGGCCTGGTCAAAGACCTTTGTGTATCCCTAGTCCAATATCCAGCCAAAACAATTCTAATGGATGTACTAGTAGCTGACATTCCACCCAAATATGGTATGCTCTTATCAAGATCATGGGGTGCCAAACTCCAAGGATCTCTACAACTAGACATGTTATATGCCACAATTTTAGTCTTTGGCTAGCCAAAGAGACTGTACCGAGAAACACTGATGAAATATGTGGTCAGCAGCCAGGAGAAGCTCCAAAACTTCCCAATCTATTCCATTCATTCAGACATGGACTCATTCATACTGTACAATGTTGATATGTGTCCCAAAACTGAGGTCAAGCTACTAAAAACAACATAAACTAGGCACATAAATGAACAATCCACAGCTTTAGATCAAAAGACCACTGATGTGATTAAACAAAACAGTCTGCTAATATATCACCAAAATCACCAAAACCAGATCAGCCCACTGAACAAATTTGTAAAACCATTGAAGGAAACAATGATCAAGAGATCTTGTGGTGTTTAGAATTCGATGGGTCAGTAAATAAGCTAGGAGCAGGAGCAGGGGTCTAGATACACAATACTCAAAATGACCATGCTCTAGGTCATGCATATAGACTTAACTTCAGATGTACAAATAACATGGCGGAGTATGAAGCCCTTTTGCTAGGTCTCAAACTGATTAAGAATATAGGAGTGACCAAAGTTTCCATATTAGGTGATTCAGACCTAATTATACAACAGATAAAGGGAACTTTTGTCACAAATGATCCCAGGTTAAGGTCTTATAGGATAGCAGTGACAGACTTGCTCAACAACTTCTTGGAATATCAGCTCACCAAAATACCTAGGAGCCAGAACTTGCATGCTCATAGTTTGGAAACTTTTGCAAGCACCTGTAAACTTCCTTTTGTGCCTAACCACCAGTTCACTGCTGAGATTAAACATAGGCTTTCTGTCCCAGACAATGTAGATAATTGGCAAGTATTTGAGAATGATACTCAGATAAACAATTTTTTGACCATGAAGGAGGAATTCTCAAACTTAAACATTGACACAAGCATTAGGGATGATCAGCACCAAATTGATGAACTAAACATAAGTATATCAGCTGAAACAGCAGATCTGATATTACATCCTACAACCTTTGACTCTGCCAATTTACAGAAGCTAAAACTAGCAGATCTTAATGAAATTATTAAAGAAGGAACTGAAGTAATTCAACTAAAGGATAATTTCTTGCCCACGGGTCTTACTCCTTTAGAAGACATTTTTGATTCAAATGATCTCCCTAAGAAACCAAAGATGCAACCCATCAATGCAGAAATAGAGGAGTGTAATATTGGGATCACTAAAAATCCAAAAATGGTCAAGCTTTCTAGAACCTTACCTCCTGATAAGAAATCAGAATATATTAAACTGTTCAAAGAGTTTCAAGATGTGTTTTCCTGGAGTTATGAGGACCTTAAATCCTATGATACTA
>APFE031593236.1:13248-25946 GCA_000404065.3 Pinus taeda
ATATATATATATATTTGGATAATAACAATTTAATACATAAAAATGGAACATAAGCGAGAGGGTTCATATGGGTTTTAGCCTCCACTAAACAAAGACAAGTTCAATCTTGCCCATGAACGACTTAATTCCTACCACTTTGTATACCTTGTGTAGCACCTTCTATATTTGTGTGTGTGTGTAGCATTGGCCTTTGATATATGGGAGTAAGGAAGATTCGCAACTTTAGAACATTGTTCCTTCAATAGCAAATTACAATACTTGAGAAAACAAATTAAAGATGGGTTAATACTTCCTCATTATAACTAGTAGACTCCTTCAACTAGTCACAATCATTCATCCTGGTCAGGGAATAGAGTTTGAGGTTCCAACTATGAGTTGCTTGCTTTTAAGTATCACTCGGAAATGTGTATGCAAAGGGGGAGAGTATTTCTGAAGTGAAAATACTTGCCTTTCATTTCATATGTTCTAAAAAGATTAAATCCTTTAGTCTTGCATATTTAAGAGATTCCAACAATAAGGGATTTACTTCCCAAATACATGGGAGGATAATTAGCTTGCTTGTTTATGATATGATACCAAGGCCTCCTTGGCCTATCAATATTCTAGAGCCATTGCCAAGGCTTCGAAGTAGGTGTATTTTTCATAGTCAAATCCCCATTATAGTATAAGGAGAAGAGAATATCAAGTCGAGCTCCTAACTAGATAATTACATATGTCAAATACTATAGATATAACATTAAGAATTCCCATAGCTCATCATTACTTCATCATGTAATTTACTTTCTCACCCACAAAATAGACCAATTTGTGGCCATGTGAAAATGGTTATCATCATCGAGGGCCACCAAGGTTAACATGAGAATCTTCATGATATGAGAGAAATTAGTTTACATCAAGGGATAAATAGCACTTCTAACTATAGCTTCATGCTCCAAAATTAATACAACAAAGAGCAACGACTTCATCAATAATTACAACTATCCTTCAAAGTACAAGTGAGAAATCATCTTAAAAGTAGGAGATGACACTTATTTAAAGTCTTTAAATTTTGTCAATTGATATGGGAAGGAGCATTTCCACCCAACCATAGACTTAACTACATATCAACTCTCAACAGTTGACCATCCCTAGCTAGGCCATGATACCACAAGGGGAAAATTGTGATCTCTTTGGTAATGGGTTGGGTGAAGGCAACTCTCTTTCACAAACATGAGCTAATTAGAGAACTTCTCTACACATTGAGCCTGTCACCTCCACATTTTCCAAATGCTTCTCAACTAGCTAGCAAAGCAATTATGGAAATATTTTAACCACTCTATAGTCCCTTGGAAATTTCCTTTACCTTTGCTTATCATACTCACCCAAGACACATCAAATCATGACCCCCTTAACCCAACTAGGTTCCAAAGCTCTTTTGCAAGTGTTTAAGACACAAAGTTTAGTTTTGGTGAACCCAGAACACATCGGCAATGTCCAATCCTTGATTGACAATATTATGGTCATATTTGGGCACCCAAACCACACCCAATTTACTTAGGACACCCCATCCAACATTTCACTTAGAAATGGCAACACTCTACTCTTGAATTTGTTGCCCAGGCACTAGTTCATCCTTCCGTTGATTTATGAATGGTTGAATTCATTCATATCTCACTAATCCACATGATTCTTCCCATTCCTCCACACCACTTGTGGGTTAACCCTTGAAATTTGAGATGGTTACTTGCCCATATTGCTCATTGAAGGTTAAGAAAGCTTCTTAACTATTACTTTGCCCCCATAATTATGGCAAGTGGTTGCTTCAACTACCCAATGCTTCATTCAATGAGTTGTGTGTTGGCAAGAGAGGTAGGAAAATACTTTTTATTTTAATTTTTGGCATAGAACTTTGGGTGGTTTTTTTTGGCAATAACAGGTAAGGCTAATTCCCCCAACCCACTCATAAGTTTTGGCTGGTGGTATCATAATCCATATCATTATTAACATTCTTGGTCAATTATTCAACATATTTACATTGATGATAAATCATTACATGCAAGCGGCTGGGGTTTCTGTAGTATCTTGATCCATGTCGAATTCTGGAGAGTCAGAGAAGAAATATATTGTAGGAATGGAAACTCAGGCATCTGCTTCATATAGTGCCATTCTGAAAGCCAAATATGTTCTCTTGGTTATTCAGGAAGCTTCGACCCCCAATATTGTTGTGGATCAAGAAGCTTTTGATGATGATTTTTTTAGATATAGGGTTAGTGTGCAAATTTAATGTGTTCTGGACGTGCTTGTTTGATCTACACAAGTGGATCTCTGAATCATGGAAGCCCTTATTGTCGGAAGATTTAGCCATTTATTCTCTAGCATGGGGGTTCTTTGTTGTTGCTTTTGATAATGCCAAAGATAAGCAAGAAATTTGTGATTCTAGGCCCTGGTTTTGGGGCAGCGCTACCCTTTTTTTTGTAGCCTCTGATGTCAACATCTATTTCCTCATCTCTTGTTTGGTTTAGGCTTCTGAATCTTCCTCTACATTTTTGGAATCTCTCAACACTATCCTCTATTGGAAATGTGTTAGGGAAGTTTTATTGCTGCAATCCAACATGAAAATTGTATTATAAACCTACTTATGCTCAAATTTGTATGGAGATGGATTTCAACAAGGGTTTTCCTGTTGAAATTAATTTGTCGCTGCATATTATTTATGGACTTAGAAAACCAATTATGAGAATATATATTTTCCTTATAGAGCATGTTATGAAGCTGGGCACGTAATCAAAAACTGCCCAAAGAGTTTGTAGAAAAAATAATGCTTGGAAAAATAATTAGAGATCTATATGGTGGGAGGGAGCTCAGTACAAGCATTACACCATATATAAGGCAAAAGAATCTCGAGATGAGGGTGAAGCAAAGGAAATCCATGAAGAAAATAATGATAAAGAGGACTCTTTGAAGCAATCAATAATCAACCAGGAAGAAATGCGCGAAGGCTCGTTAGATTCAACAATAGTGCAAGAACAACAAATTCTAATGAAAGATGAACATCCCCCTGAATCCCAAGTAAAGATGTTGGAAAAGACATTTCTTGGGCAGACCAGGCACATAATGAGGATATGTAAAATAACAAGGTTCGTGCATCAAACGATTTGTTGGGCACAACAAAAACTGTAGTTTGGATTTAAGTGGTGAAGAAAAAGAAAAATATTTCACCAAGAAAAACCAAAAGTCAGTGTAAATTAAAATAATGGAAAATGGAACATAAATGCATATTAATTTTAGGTGTTTTTTGGAAAAAAATTAATTGGTAATGATTAATTTTTTTGTTTGTCTCATAAAATAATCATTTAAAAGTTTGGATTGAGTCTTTGAACCCAACCTCAAACCAACAAAAAAAATTAACACTATTGCAAAAATGTAACGATTTTAAGCTAAATCCAAACTCTCTTTTTTAATAAAATTCTCATACTCATCTCTTAAAAAAAACATTATATACGCACTTTGTTTTTAAATTATCCATCCTAATTCATTCAATCAACAATATCTAAACACTCATATAAACCATATCTACAAAATTAATTATAACAATTCTAAAATAAATATGTTACATATTTCATTTCCATACACCTTACATATCTATATAATCATTATGATAGCAAGATAACCTAATAACCCAATGATACACTTACATAATATGTTTAGCATAACACAATTCGCATGTCCTTTTAATACCCATAAGTGAATAATCAAGTGATGATAACGTACTCTATACACTGTAATCATGGTGATAATAAATAACAATATTTCATAATGTTTATAAAAACAAAATAATCAACCCAATCTAACTAGACAAAGGAAATAAACAAGACACGAAATTAGGTGTTACTAAAAGAGTGCGAGGTCTCATGGTTTTTTTCATAATAACATTATTACAATTTTGATTTTTTTGGGGAGTATATAAATTTACATGTAAATTAATGATAATTATATTGGTAAGAAATATCGAAATATCTCGATATTTTTGTAAATATTTTGATTGTATGAGGTTAGATAAAATTAAATATACAATCAATTTTAAAAATTTTAAATTAAAAAATATATAATATTGGTATTATAGTAGTTTACGTTAAAATTTAATGACTAAAAAAATTTCCCGTAATTTGAATCTGGTCTTAATTTTACTTTATCACTTCTATTTAGTTAAATGTCGTTTTCTATAAACATACATTCAACATATAGAATGCTCGAAATGAAATTTTTATATTAAAACACATTACATTGTCAATACATATTGAAAATAAATATATATATAAACAAACCAATAACACACATAAAAATACACATAGATTTTTGGTTAACTTAGACCGAGGGAAAACCCTTTCAATATTTTCTAGGGAGAACCTGTTAGAGAGTTTTTCAAATTTATTTATCTTTCAAGTTCAAGAAAAATACATTTGCAGACAAAACAAAACAACAAAATACAACTTATCTCTTCAGCCCAAAACTCCTTGAAAACCGTGCCCACTTTGCCTCGATTTATATGCCCACTTTAAATTGAAAATATGTACTGTATGGATTTCTATACCACTATATGACCTGTATGGATTTTTTAAATTTATTTATTTATTTATTTTTCTCAAAAAGTTCTCTCGAACGACGTGCAACACACATCATTAAATGATGTTCGTACTGTACCTTATGTTGTCTTCTATGCCTCGATTTCCATGCCCATCGTTGCCCATAAATCACTCCTTGAGCTTGTTGCAATAAATTTCTCCTTCAGAATTTTTCTCCACCTCTTAGCCTCATTTTTCCTATCTGTTCATAAAGAATGAATGCAGTCTCTCTTTTTTGCTCACCTAGGAATAGACCTTTTAGATTTGAGAATATATGGCTCACCCATCGAGATTTCACTAGCAACATTTCAAGTTGGTGGTCTGAAGATTTGCATATTCAGGGTACAAGTATGTTCCTTCTTCACAAAAGACTAAAACATATCAAGCTTAGGCTAAAAGATTGGAACAAGAATGAATTTGGTAATATTTTCAAGGAAAAAAAGCGGTCGAAAATAAATTGCAGATACTCAACCAATCCCTTATCAAGGATGGCTTTGATAAAGTTAGCAATGACAGAGCCACCAAACTCCAGCATAATTGGAAGAACTTATGTAAACAAGAATAAATATTTTGGAGACAAAAGTCTAGAGTGCAATTGCTAAAAGAAGGAGAATGAAACACCAGATTTTTCCACAGGTCAACCTTGGCAAACAAAGCTCATAATAGAATCTCTTCGATTAAGGATGAGGGAGGGCAACTGCTCAACACCCATGAAGAAATAGAAGTTATGTTAGTTCAACACTTTTGTGGGATTGTCAAGGAAACCATTTCAAATAGAGAACCTTACATTAAGGATCTAACAAGACATATACCAAGACTAGTGTCCAGAGAGGATAATTTCAACCTCAATAAGCCAATAACTGAAGAGGACATCAGTGAAGTCCTCAAGGAAATGCAGAAGGGTAAAGCGCCGGGCCCTAATGGTTTTAATGTGGATTTCTTTAAAGCTTGCTGGAATACTGTTAAACAAGATATTCTGAAGGTAGTAGAAGATTCCAGGAGGAGTAGAACTATTCTGAAGGCACTCAACACCTCCTTCATGTCTTTGATCCCTAAACAGGATAATGCCCTAACTCCTTATAAGTTTAGACCCATAACATTGTGCAATGTGGTTTACAAGATTATATCCAAGGTTGTGGCCAACAGACTCAAACCCCTTCTCCCCACTCTTGTTTCTGGGGAGCAATCTGGTTATGTGGAAGGTAGACAAATTCTCAACAACATCATTCAAGCACAGGAGGTGGTGCACTCATTGACTAGCAACAGGAAGGCTAGAATGATCATGTAGCTGGACCTAGCCAAAGCCTACGATAAGTTGAACTAGACCTATATAAGGAGGGTTCTTATTGCTTTTGGGTTTGATCATAATTGGGTTAGATGGGTTATGGCTTTGGTAACTTCTTCTAGCTTTTCAATTTTGGTAAATGGCTCTCCCTCTGAGATTTTTATTCCCTCAAGAGGCCTCAGGCAGGGAGATCAACTCTCTCCCTTTCTCTTTATACTCATGATGGAAGGACTTGGTAGATCGATTAAGCAGGCAAAAGAAGAAGGCAAAATCAAGGGTCTTCAACTTTCTGAGAATGGACAGACATTGACTCATCAACAATTTGTGGATGATACCATGCTGCAGGGAGTCCCTACAGTCAAAGAAGCTTTAGCATACAAACAACTTCTAAGTGACTTTGCCATGGCCACAGGTATGGAGGTTAATCTTTTCAAATCGAAGATCTTTTTCTTTAATACCGATATTGCTATTCAAAGGAATATCTCCAGAATTCTAGGCTTTCAAAGAGATTTTCTACCTTGAAAATATTTGGGAGTCCCTCTAACTGCTAAACCTCTTCATAAGAGCATATGGGAGTCGGTTATTAATAAGATGCAGGATAAAATCAGGAATTGGACCACCAGATTTCTAAACTTGGTTGGTAGGTTGGGGCTTACAAAGGTTGTTCTACAATCTATCCCAATTTTCATGCTATATGCACTCCCAACACCTAAAGGAGTCTTACAACAATTCAGAACCATTCAAAGAGACTTCCTCTGGGGTAAACGGGACAAAAAAAGGAAATGGGCCTTAGTAGCTTGGGAAAAGATTTGTAAACCCAAAAATCACAAAGGTTTGGGTTTGGATGATCCCATTATGGCAGAGATGGGTCAAAGAACCAAAGGCTCAGTGGGCTAGTATCTGGACAGAAAAAGATGCCAGCACTTGGCAAATTAATGATCATATAAGGATGTATGGAAATATAAAGGGCTCATATATTTGGAACAAGGCCTGGGAGAATAGGGGATTAGTACAAAAGAATAGCTTCTGGGAAATCAGAGAGGGGGATCTGGCACTTTTTTGGGAAGATAAATGGCAACAAGAATCAATACTGCTAAAAGAGAAATTTGTAGACCTCAAGAGAGAGACAGACTTCATAGGGTTATCAAAGATCAAAGACTTTTGGGACCAAACCAATAATGCAAGCAAATGGAGAAAGTGGAGGAACATGGCTTACAGGGAAGATATCCCCTTGAAAGCTAAAGTAGAGGCTCTTATGCAGATGTTGGAACAAAGGAAGATTCTAGTGATAGGGGGGCATGATCAATTAAGGTGGGGGAACAATATTGAGGGCACCTTTAATCTTAAGGAGGCAAAACGCAAACTCCTTGAGATGGATTCTCTTGCTTCAGATAAAATTTGGCAGAATCTGTGGAAGCATCAAGGCTGGATGAAGATTAAACTCTTCATGTGGCTTGTTTATCATAAGAAAATTCTGACTTGGGATAACATAAGGAACAGGGGTGTTCTGGGGCCTTCCAGATGCCAGCTCTGTGAGGCCCAAGAAGAAACCATGGAACACCTCCTCAATAATTGTATCTTCACCTCTAGAATGTGGGATTCTTTCGCCAACATCTTCCAAAAGAGTGACAGGGATAGAGGGAGTATCATCAATACCCTAACCAATTGGAGGTAAAAATTTTCAGATTATGAAATTCTTGGCTTAGCTTGGGCTCTTACACCCAGCTTCATTATTTGGAATGTCTGGAAAGAAAGGAACAAGAGAATTTTCAAAAATGAAAAAAGACCCTTCCAATGTCTTTTTGAGAAAACCTTGGCACAACTTAAGGAGACGGTTGGTCCATTGTGTGAAATACCTCTAAGAATCCACCTTCAGATGTTGACATGAGGATTCTAGGACAGTTGGGCATGCAGGGGCTTATTCCGCAGGGCCTGAATAGAAAGGTTAATGTTATGGATATTGAGCAGGGCTTTTGGCATCCTCCCTCTATGGGCTTTCTGAAATATAACATTGATGGGGCCTCAAAAGGCAACCCGCGCATTGTGGGCTTTGGAGGGGTGTTAAGGGATGATACTGGTAATATCCTTTCCATCTTCCATGGCCATTTGGGCAGAGCTACAAATGACATGGTAGAATCCATGGCTATTGAGCAGTGCTTAGAACTCCTGGTGCAAGATAATCAGCAAAATGTGATTATTGAAGCTGACTCTGAGTTAATCATCAACACAACCAAAGGAATTAGTTGGGGCTTGGAGCCGGAGAAGGTTTCAAAACACTGGAGGTTGATCAAGGTCTTTCAAAGGATCCAGCTCCACCTCAGAGGCCTACGCACGGTAAGTTTTAACCATGTGCGTAGGAAGGCCAACAAATTGGCTAATTTACTGGCTAATCAAGGAGTGAAATGTACCATTAACAGGGTCGCAATGGGTTGGCTTGGGTTGCCTCAGGACGGTCTCAAGGATCAGTGTGATAGCCAAGCAGATGAAGATATGATAGTGTATCGTAACAAAGCCATGGAAGATCTGTCTAATTAATTTGGTTTCGTTATGAGTTGCAAGTTTTTCCTATTTTTGTTCTTTCTTAAATTGCTCGGTGGATTCTGTTGCCCGAGTAGTTGGTTGGAGGGATGGGGTTTTACTTCACAGGGGCTCACAATCGGGTGTAAAGGAGAAGGCGTGATCTACCAGAATCCAGGCTCTAGTGGCGACCGAAATATTCCTAATTCTCGGTAACCCAGCACCCGATGAATCTGCAGTTTATTCAGTTGTTTCAGCAGCACCTGAGTTTACCCAGTATATTTTGTAAGTTATATCATCGTATCCCTAAAATGGTTAAGCCTTCAGAGCCTGTAGCCATGGTAGCCTATGCAGCTACTTGAGAAGCAGAGCTTGCTCTACATCTCAAGGAGATAAAGTCAACTAACTTGGGCACTATGTTCATTGATGCTAAAGATATAGAAAGTAACATGAGAGCCTCTAGGATACAGCTCAAAACTAGGAAAGATCCCCCTGGAGGGAGAGATACCCTCACCATATGAATGTGAGTGACCCCTCACCATGGAATAGTGAGTGGCTCCGCCCCTAAATAATATTAGGGCCTGATAGGAGGAAAGGAAAGACTTGAGGCTTCATCTGTTCTTGTAAGAAAAACTTCTCTATGAAGAATGACGCAAGCTCAATCTTGGCTAATGACTAACAAGATTGAACAGGGACGTTTGACCATTCCCCCTTAGGACCAAAGACACAAATCCGCCCGCGGAGTGGTTTTCGGTGTATCGGGGGCCTCTCGGACAGGAAGTGGTTTTTAAGATTTGGGAGCAATCCCACTCATCGTGCTACACATGGTTGAGGGGTGGGTTAGCTTACCGCCCTTATCGCACATTAACTTGCAATACTTTTGCTTCGTGTGATATGACCCTCAGCGGTCAGATGAAGAACGACGGATCTACGACTATATTTCATCGGGCTTGTCAGTGGGTCCATATGGTTAAAAGGCAGACTTCTAGGCAGTGCAATATTTTCCTCCACCATTGGATCAAGTTGGGAGGATCTACGGTCAGGATCCTGTGCGCATATTGGTGGGTCCAAACTGTTAATTGGAGGGAGTCTTGGCACAACGATGTCCTCCTCTGTAGTTGGATTGGGCAAGAAGTACGAATGGTGGAAATTAAAGGCTTCGTCCCCCATCTGGATTTGATGGGTAGAATTTGTGGCCTTGGTACTGTTTGCTTTTGAGGGTGGTGCTATTTTGTGGGTAGGGGTCGAGGTTTTCACACTTAACTTGAGACCCTTGGTTTCTTAGAAAGTAGTTTTGGCTAGATCCATGAATCCTTGTGGATGGTTGTATTCTATGTAAATATTTTTTTGATTTAATGATAACAAAGGTACAACTCTTGCTTTAGCAAAAAAAGAATATAGTCTCTCTTTTATTTTCCCCCTTTTGTTTCCCTAAATGACTTTTGGGCAACCCTAAGATCTAATGGCTCAGATTCATTTCAATCAAGGGATAAGAATAAATGTGCATTTAATTATCACTTTCTATTTTTTAACTCACCCATTAAATAAAGTTTCCACATTGTACTTTATGTCTAAAGTCACTTTTCACTTTATAATTTAACATGCTTTACCACTTTTAAAGTCAAATTCACTTTATAAAGTCACACTTAGGAAAATAATTATTTTGGACACTTTTCTCTAGGTAGAGACTAACCCATGGGAAACCACTTGCCCAAGGTACATTAAAAATCAACAGTTGATAATCCATGGTTTTACCAAGGGTGATATATTATATATATATATATATATATATTATATATATAATATGTTGGCAGGTAATCAATTATCGTTTTGGGAATTATCGTCGAGGGAAAAAAATCGAGGGAGAAAACATAAAATAAAAATTGTAATATACAAAATATTCATTTTTTTTTCAATTTTTTTAATATCTAGAGCATCTACAACATAAAATAAATACATTGACACATAAATATGATAAACGAACTAATATATAAGATGTGTAATATCATTTCTAATGCTACATCACACATAACAGTGAATTATGTCCTAAATAGTAAGTCCTGACTCCTGAGTCCCAACTCAGCATCAAAATATCAACAAAAAATATAATAATGTATCTCGTATCATAAGTCATAATGTCATATACAATGAAATGAACCAAATAACTAAAGTTTAATACTACTGATTTCCTCTGCTCCTCTAGATGTAGATGCCGGTGGAGTTGGCAGTGGACTTTGCCGTGCTCTAGATGCTGAAGAACTAGGAGCTACAAGAGGTAGACCACATCCTCTACTGGTGACAAGGGTAACTAGGGTAGGTTGTGTCACCTCCTCGTCCTCATCAAAAAATCGGAGAATTCTTATTTTTATTTTTTTTCCAAAAAATTTTCCTAAAAAATCACGATTTTTACGAAAAAATCGCGATTTTTTCAAGTTATCGCGATTTTTTTTGTGAAAAAAATTTAGCGTAAAAATCGGGTGATAATATCACCAAATTAAAAAAATCGCGATTTTTCGATATTATCGCGATTTTTGCAACACTGATATATGTGTGTGTGTGTGTGTGTGGTTTTGTCAATGGGGTGTGTGTATTAATTTCTCGACCTCAAGTTTTGCACTAAAGAAAGAGGTTTGCACCTTGAGAGATTTGATTCCTCTTGGCGCTTAATAGATCCATAGTTAAGACAGATCTAACATCGTTTAACTTAGTTGTAAATTAGTAATGAAGAAAAGCCATGCCACTAAAATAATCCTTTGATAATTTGTAATAATGTAGTATAACTAATAAATGCTTTGGTGCTTTTTGGGACATTTTCCTAATCAATTTTGCTTGAATTTTGACTGAGTTTTTCTTGATTTTGTAATTTGTAGAATCCATGTATCCCAAATGTTTTTGAAGGCACTGAATCCATTTATACATTCAAACACACATTTTAAATAATAATAAAGACATTGACTAACTATTTTGTGTTTTGTTTTTCTTTTTTCCCAAAATATCTTTGTAACATTGTAATTTATTGTTGGTTAAATAACATTTTTGAATGCACAAATGAATTCAACACCCTGAAAAACACTTCTAACATTTAGATTATACAAACTATCTAGCTTAAACATGTAAATGTCAAATACCTAGAAATAAAAACCGAAATATAGAAGAGTTAGAAAATGTGAACAATAAATGAAAATCTCGACAATCTCACCCAAATTTATATTGCGAATTTAAATAAAAAAGCAAAAAAAATACGCTTTAACTTAGTTCTTTACATTTAATATATAAATGCTTACGAAAAATTTTAAATCTTACTCTCAAACTATTCTCATACATATATAGTTAGTACTCATAGCAGCTAGCTCTTGGGATAATCTATTTAGCGAGGGGTTTGTCAAAAAGTTGAAAGCATTTATTTTAAAGCTTCACAGAAAAATGGTCGAATACATCAAGCAGATGAAGAAGCAATTTTTCCCATAGGCAATCTTTAGCCTCATGGACATTAAAATAATTTCTTTCTTGTGCTTATCATTTATACCTTTGAAAGTGTCGAGAACCATAAACCATAGATATCATTGATGCCCTGAAGTGAGAGAACCCTGAAATAGATCATCAAAACCAAAATTTTGATTTGATCCATGGTTACAGACCACTCTTTCATGACTCATGATCAGTGATCAAATTTGAAGGGTTGGTCTTAATTTTATTTGGAAGGCCATATATTTATCTAAGCCTTCAAGGATGAAAAGTTATAAAAAAATGTACTTCTATTAACAAATGTATATTAAATAAACTCTTTATAAAAAATGTCAAAATGAAAGGTGTCCTTAATCTTTAAAATTTTAAAAGTGGCAACATTAAAACACTATAAAATCTCAATAGAATTTAGTAAATAGGCAAACATTTTTCTCAAATTCTATTTAAAAAAAGGTAAACATATGTTTCTTCTATTCATTAGATAATCTTCAAAAGTATTTGAATTTACATCATTGAAAATATAAATATATTTGCACAATGGAAAAAGTTTTTTTTAGTTTTCATTTGTTTCTAATTTATACTATATCTTTTGTTCAGCTTGAAATAATTTAAAGTAAACCAAAAAAACAAATATATACCTTCAACAGCCAAGGGAATTGAAAGGAAAGTTTTCCATATCTAATAGGGAAATATTGTAATATGTAATACACATCTGCAGTGTTGTTGTTGCAGTGTTGTTGTTGTATGGCTTGGTTGGTCGTTTTTGTTGTTGTTTAAGAATGGTTTTCAATTTGATTCTTACAATGAATTCAATTTTGGTTTATATCTTT
>APFE031593238.1:0-134350 GCA_000404065.3 Pinus taeda
TAAAACTTGATTTCATCCTTGAACATGAAAAAAAATTAAAGTTCCAAAAACCATGTTCTAAAAAAAACACGTGTATTCTGCATCACCACTTTTGAAAATCAGGTCATTTTTTTGCTATCTCTACGAAACGGGTAACAGTATCAGTTCCCGTTTCAAAGTTTACATTGTTACATTTAGAGGTTCTAGGCTAGAGACGTGTTTCGGTGTCGTAAAACATAGCAGCTGTCATTAATTATTTGCGATACATTTTGAGTGTGATACCTCATTCCACGTAGGTAATTATATCATAGCTCATCCACGTACCTTTGGGTCTAAAGGGTGGTGTTATAGTACGAAAAGTATAAAGGAATGCTCTCACTGTGCGGTTTTGCATTAGACAGTGCTATCATGGATTGGGCCTCCACGTACTTTTGGGTATATATGAGAGGACTACATTAGGCTTCTATCCATCCTTAGGTAACCAAGTCGACCACCTTGTACATAGTGATACACTGAACACAACATTTGGGGAGATTCCCTACACGTATGTTAAGTCATTGGTTTGTTGAGGCAGTACATTGTAGTTCACAGTTACTTGGTAATCCTTTTGCCTAGATTATCCCTCTTTTATTTTTTTATGTTATTTTGATTAAAATCAAATTAGTTGACCATGGATAACATCCTCCATGTCACTCCTTAGTTGATCTTAGGTTGAAACATATGGCAACAATTCCGGATTCCACCAATCAAGGAATTCCTTTTGATGGGAATCCTAGTCCTTTTCCTCCTTTCGAAAATATTGGTTCTCCTTATATAGCTACACTGTCCCTTCCAGGACTTACCATCAGATTTCCAGTATGTTTGTTCTCAACCTCCTTGGACCCGCAACTAAATATTCCTACAACTAGACAAAATAAATCTCCATTTGATCCTAAAGTTGTCCCTTTGCCTTCTTCGTCAATTGTTTCTTCCTTCCCTTCTTCCTCTTCGCCTGGTGAAAGTATTGGCACTAGTAACCAGGTGGCTAAGAAGAAGAAGAAGCAAATTTAGCAGGGGGCCAACCAAGAAACCATTGGTTCGAATGCAACTTTTGATGAGAAACCATCCAATAAACCTCACAAACTTCAATATCCTTGCAAAATTTGTACGGGAGACCATCTTCTTCAAAATTGTTCTGGTATTCCTCAGATCTTAGAAGAATGGTCTTCTCGTTTAGATCTTCCTGTGTCATCAAATTTTGGAGATCATGCTGCTGACACACCATCAACTAGTGGTAGTAAAGTTCATGGAAAGAAGGGTAAATTTAAGTTTCTCTGTAGGTTATGTGAAGGGAATCATCCCATTCACCTTTGTCCCTGTGTGGATAAAGCCAAAAAAGTGTTGGATAACTGTCCTGCTTCTCTGCAATGACTTCCATCTGGTTACAATAGAATTTCCCTTAATCCTTCACTAGTTGATGAAGTGACTAACCCAAATCAACCATCAGTCAATCCCACTCTCTCTGAATGTGAATCCCATAAGTCTATACCTGACCAATCATAGGTCGAGGAGACAGTTGACCCGATTTCACCTTCAGTTAATCGTACCTTTTCCATAGAGAGTGAGTATGATACCACTCGGGTTCTTTTCGTTTCTTTAGATTCTAATGAGCTTGGAGGAAACCCTCATGTTCCATCAAGACACGAGCAAAATCCTCCCATTCTCGTAACTCAAGGGGGTAATTCTCCCGTTCTTATGGTACCCGCTCCAAGTAGTTTGGTCACTTCCTTTGATTGGAATCGAATGGCAAGATGTCATCTTCCTTCTTATGTTACTTTCCATATCATAGTACAAGTTTATAATATGATTGTGTCTGGCACTATTATAGATGAAGGTGCATCTGTGAGTATCCTTTCTTCCACTACTTGGCAAGTGCTCAGTTCACTGCCACTTGTGCCTGTTACCCAGAATCTGTTGTCTTTTAATAGAGGAACCAGTCAAACATTAGGGATCCTTCCTCAGTTTCCTATTACTTTGGGAGTAAAAATTGTTTACCTCAATGTGATGGTAGTCCCAGGCCCTTTAGATTACAATTTACTTCTTGGGCGCAACTATGTTTATGACGTGGGAGCTATTGTTTCAACACTCTTTCGAGTGATGTGTTTCCCGCATGAAGGCAGAATTGTCACCGTTGACCAGCTTTCATTTCCTTGTCCAAATATGGTTTCCTGTCAACCATCCTCCCTAAATGGTCCTTTTGTCCCAATGGTATCTTCCCCGCCACGGATCAATTATGTGGCAACCCGTTCCATGCCTACATCAACTGACGATCAATTCCATGATGTTGTGCATTATGTACTGGGGCATTGGAACTAGATCTCTCTAATTGATTCCTTGCTACGTATCCCTTCCAGAGAATTATTCTCACATCTAATGAGAACCTCTTGGAAGTCATGACCTCTGATGGATCATGATCAAGGAATCATGAGGATATTTCTTTTACTATGTCAACCTCATTAAAAAATGAAAGAGGTCAATGAGGATAGTTCCTGGTCTTGTAACAACCTCGTTAAAAAATGAAACAAGGAAGATGATGATAGTTCCTTGTCTTCTCTCAGCCTTGTTAAAAAATGAAACAAAGGGCATGAGAATAGTTCCTTGTCTTGTGTCAAGCTCGTTAAAAAATGAAACAAGGAATATGAGGACAGTTCTTTTACCATGTCAACTTAATTAAGAAATGAAGTAGGTCCCAGATCATAGTTCCTTCTCTTGTGTCAAGCTCGTTAAGAAATGAAACAAGGAATCTGAGCAGAGTTCCTTGTCTTGTGTCAAGCTCATTAAAAAATTAAACAAGGTCCCCTGGAGCAAAGTTCCAATCTGAGCCTTTGATTAGATCTCATAAAATCCCAGTCAAGTCTTTCACTTGATCTCGTAAATGAACCTTCATTCCATCCACCTGATAGCCACGAGTAGTCTACTTAGGTGAATGTAATTAAGCTTGGGGGGCATGCACCTAGAATCGAGTCATCATGCTGGGGGCATGTAAACCAATCCCAAGCATAGTTTTTCGTTTCAAGCTTGTGTAAAAATGAAACTGAATCCAACATAGCTTTTCATTTCAAGCTTGTGTAAACATGAAACCGAATCCAAGCATAGTTCCCTATGGTTCAACCTTGTGTAAAAATTAACTCATCTCCATTTTAATCATCATGATTTCCATTCTATCAGCCTCTTCCATCAGATGAACCTCAATTTTTCTCTTTTAATCGTCACTATTTGCTTGGCCGATCATATGCTTTCACTTGGTTGTTTTACCCTTTTTGAGGAATAGTTGCAATGAGTGGTCTTATTAGCCAGCCTCTTCAAATAAATCAACATGTTTTGAGAAGTTCCAACATCACCGGAACCTGTTGCTATCCTAGACACTACTCATTCCTCTAAGTGGAGTCCTCTTTAAGATCTTTTCAAACTCTTGAAACATGAAAAGATTGTCGGGCGCTTGTACTTTTCAACTCGTAAACAGATTGGAAACAACATCTACTCAGTATAAGTTTAACCCTTTTCCGCACTAAGATAGATTACTTATGAAAAAGGAATACGTTGATCGAACACGGTCAATAAATTCTCTCTTGTATTATTTTACACTTTTCCAGACTTGAGAGACAAACCTACGAAAAGGAATTTGTGGAGTTTTCTTTTTGTCCATTTTCAAACTCTCTAAACATGAAAAGGATTGAGTTCTCATTGTCGTTAAACTCGTTAAAACATCAAATAGCGACGAACTTTTCCATCATGACAAGACCAAGTTTTACCTTTGCTAGGCTCGTTGAAACATCACATAGTGATGGATTCACTCGAAGGGTGGAATTATACTACAAGAATATGTTATCCTCCTCAAGCTTGTTAAAAAAAATAAAGAGGTACTGGTTAGCAATGTCTAGGGAAAATGGGAAAAGGGATAAATCACTTTATGGTAGCAAGTCGCTCTTGAACATGACACTTTCACTTCATCTCCGTGACTATTTGGGTTGGGTTATCTGCTTGATGGTTATCATACCTATGGTCTATCACACCATCCATCACTTTGGTTTTGGGTCAATGCTACCAATTCTTTCAGTGTCGCCGACATGTTCAAGAGAAGTCACTGAGTAAAACTCATCCTTTGCAATACTCATAAACCTTCATTTTCATCATCGCCATTCCTGAACCTTGTATTGTCAGTTACATTCAATCTCAAAAATCATTACACTCGTTTTGTGTCATTGATGTGGGATACATCAAGGCCCTCCTGCGACAAGTCACTTCTTGTCTACATCAGCACATTATCCAAGAGGTTGACTTAGAAACACCCTTCCAGTACCTTAAGGCTTGCATACAACAATGTCAAGTTGGTCACTTCCAGCGATAGGTTGACATCTCTGGTCTTCAACCAAAGGACTTTGTATGGTGTTCGGCATCAAAACATTTATTCACACCATGTAGAATGTACTGTAGTACCTTGAGAATCATTAACCTATCGGTGATCTCTCTTGCGCCTGTTAACGGCTTACACCATTGGTTGGTAATCAGACAATGTCTTCCCATGTTCGACTTCAGATCACATATTCACATGGTTAGACTCGTACTTGAGCAAACAATTGGATGAGAAAGAAGACCCCAGATCTAGTTTCAATCATCTAGGCTGCGATTTCATGAATGTATTAAATCATCAGTACGATGGCTTTACGCTGATGGTCATCGCATCATGGGTCTATATCTGTAGATGACTATTTATGTACATGTAATGAAAATTTTATATGCTTAGTATGGGTTTGCCTTCCCTAAGAAATTCATGAAAAATTCAAAATATCTTGATGTTATGTATTGTAATCGATGCAGGTCACCATCCACTTCAGTTCCTCTCCATCACATTACTAGGCACGAGATCCCCCACGGCAAGTTTTGGGGCTTAAAGCCCATATTTTGACCAAATTCAATGTATAGACTCTGTGTTTTGTGGGTGTGGAGCGCGAAGATTGTAAATGAGTAATAGGGTTGTCCGCCCTCATTTTTGTAATGTAATGTCGGCTTTAGAAATCTACCCATGGTCTGTGGACCATGGGATGGTATAAATAGAGCGAGGCTCTAAGTTGTAAAAGACAGAATGACAATCAAGGAAGCAATAGATGCAGAATCAAGTCTTATCTAAGTGTGGAGTCGAGTCTTTGGGTTGTAGAGTAGGAGCAAGCTCTACAGTTGAGTGCGCAGAGGCCTAGTAGTCCACAACTGAGTGCATGGACCCCTGCAGCTGAGTATCTAGGGTGAATCGAGTCTGTAACGATTGGAGAAGTAATAAAGAGAAGTTTCACATCATTTCTGTGTATTTTTTCCCTGTTTGTGCATTGAATGTATCAGATATAAATTGTGTTTATATTGTTTATATGATGCGCGAACTTATATGAATGTGTTGATAAAGTGAATATAAGATAAAGTATTTGTTTACGCGAAGATAACTAAATGTTATAAAAAAGATAAGATATGCGATGTGACTTGGGGAAGTAGTGCAGATCGCTGCTAGGATAGTGCGAAATCACCTCAGCCCCTAGTTAGGGCTGCGCGAAGGCGATTATAACAGATCGCGAAGGTCTTGCATGTTAGAGCAGCGCGCGAAGTAACCTGCGTGAAGGTATTCACAGTTGGACTAAACCAGCCCCTTAGACATCTCAAGGGTGCGAAAACTTGGTTCCAACACCCCCCCATATTGCTTTGGGTGAGACCTCAGTGCATGCTCCGCGGGCTGTTGCCGAAAGGGCTAGTAGTACAAGGATTTTTTTGGCTAATTAACTCTGAACCTGGGTAAGGCCGCTTCAAGCCAACAAATGGTTCCGCTGTCGGGACCAGAATCTGCATAGATATGTCTAATGTTGTATCATTGGAATCCAACTAAGAAGGAAATTGAAGGTTGGTTGTACAAGAGAATTCATGAGTTCGCGGTGCAGGAGAACAAGAATCCATGATTACCAAAGGAAGTGTGGTTAGACTGCTACCTGTACACAAAGATCCATGAAATATTCTTTGCATCTTTCCTTACTGTGTTGTACGAGTGGATTGCGAAGCTAGCAGATAGCTAAGGAAGATGGAAACTTGACAATCCTATTGTCTGGACCCCAGAGTTGGTGCGTAGATTGGAAGCGTCGGAAGATAAGATCATGCGCGATGTTGATCACTAGCTCGATCGGATTATAGGAGGATTCATTACTGAGTTCGCGGTGGATATTTTAGTCAGCTATAGCGAGGCAGAGCGACACTTTCTCAAAGGACTGCAAGGTAAGTACATAAAGTCTCTGAATACTTGGATTAAAATGCTATTGTATGAAAAGTGGGTTATGTAATTACCTTTATGTCCGGAGCTACGTGAAGTGGAAAAACCTACAGAAATTAAGGAAGTAAGGGACCAGAGAATAACCCTTTAATTTCACCTTTGCGAGGGTACGAGGAAGAGCTCGCGAAGGTCTCTCTGCAAAGTGCGATCTATTTCATAAGGCAAAGGATTCCACGCATACCACCCCCACCCACACCGCCGCTAGTTTCACTGCCTTCACCTCCATCTTCGCCCGTACCACCTCTGCCACCACTGCGAATCAATATGGCAAGCGCGATAAAATTTCCTGTGTTCAAGGGAGTAGAAAATGAAGATCCAGACCAGTTTTGGTTCATGATAAGGGCCGTATGGGAAGTGCAGGGAGTTACAGATGACAATATAAAGGAAGCGACACTGGTCAGCACCCTGCAGGACTGCGCGCTAACCTAGTATATTAAGCATTCTAATGACAATCCAAATCCAGAGATTTCAAATATCCAAACTGCGCTAAATAAGTAATTTAGCAAGCCAAAATTAGAAGCGTAGTCGATCATTGGGTTCAAAGAGATCACAATGCTACCAGGAAAAACTCCTTAGGAGTTGGATCAGAGGTTGAAGTGCACAATTCGCGAAGCTAATATGAATTTGATGAATGGACAACACCATGAATGGTTTGTAACATTGCTAATGCTGCATTTGAGGAACACGTTGTCGCAATAGAGGTTAATGAATCAGGTAGAGGCCTTGGAGATCGCGATGAGGCTGCATGAGACCCCAATATAGGATCCTAACTTGGGAGTTCAGCAAATCCATGCGCAGTTGAAAAACTTATGCCTTGAAATGCAGAGTCTGAAACAGGACAGGACAGCTTGACCAGAAGTGCACGAAGAGGTATGGTGCATTAAATGTAAGGGTCAGGGCCATGATAAGAACCACTGCTCGGTGTTCACGAATTACCACACAGGAGGAGGACCTATGCCATTAAGGCCGGAAGCGCAAGTAGGACCTAGCGCAACACCTGCTTTGTGGTGCGCGATTTGTCAAATAAGAGGAAATCATGCTACAGACAACTGGCATTTGTTACAGAAGTACACGCAGAATTCACAATAGTTGTTTTGTAATTTTTTTTCGATTGGTTGGACACGATGAGTGTACTTGTAGAAGCTATGAATTAATGATGGATAGAACTCCCACCTAAAGAGTTCAGACTGAAACGCAACCCCTAGACTGGAATGCAGGAGTGGCGCGAATAGTATTTTAGGGGCACGGACGAGGCCGAGGTGGAGGAGGACCTAGAAGAGGTCGCGGACATATGATATGATACAATTGCGGAGGGTTGGGACATTATGCTCGTGATTGTCAAAATCCAACGCGCCCATCATGTCTGTATTATACCTTGTTTGATCATGAGACAGAGGATTGTCCTACACTGATAGCTAGGATACACAACAAGGGAGTGCACTGCCCCCCCCCCCCCCCCCCCCCCCCCCCCCCCCCCCCCCCCCCCCCCCCCCCCCGACTCAAAACCTGGAGATGATGAGGTCTAAGCCATACGAGGAATATTCAAATGTGAAGATTGTGCTCCAAAGTGGAATCGCGACAGGAGATGATAAAGGAAAATAGCTTGAAGATAGTACTTGCGTTTGCAAGGCTCCGACGAAATAAGCGAAGTTTGATTTGGAGCATGCTACAAAAACCTTCATGGAAGCTAAGAAGAGCTTCGCTGATGCCTCCACTTCAGGAAGAAAATATAGATGGGAGTCGGAAATGGATCCATCTATGCTTACAACATTCCTGGAAACATGCATGAATCTATTGCGTGACAGTAAGATTGTAAAAGGATTATAGGAACTCATTAACAGATGCGTTGGGACCGCACCAAGAGAACCGCGCATAGTCCAGAAGATTAGAAAGAATAAGAAAAGGACGGGGAGAGAAATGAGGCTAACCACGCAGATTAGAGGATATGAGATGGACCAAGTAATTATGGATTTAGGATTGGATGCGAATTCTCTATCGAAGCAGACATGGGAGCGCATGGCGAGGCCTACGCTGCAATGGTCTCCTATCCAACTACGAATGGAGAACCAGCAAAAGATAATACCTATGGGGATATTGTAGGGAATCACTATGGATATTGAGGGAGTGAGTCTTTTAGCTAACTTTGAAGTGATAGAGATTATTGATGACAACAATCCCTACCTCGCACTCTTAGGAATTGATTGGGCCCCTGACATGAACGGGGTGATTAATCTGAAGAAGTGCAAGATGATTTTTGAGAAGAAGTCTCTACACGTATTTATACCCTTGGACCCTGCGGAAGGATCGCGCTATACAGAGCTGGTGTGCGATTATGAAAGTGATGATGATTTGGACTACATCTACAAAATAACCACGCAAGAGCAAGATTGGGTAAATCCCACCATGGATAGATGGATCTCATGGGAGCACGAAAGAACCTGTACTTCAGATATAGATGAGGAGATAGAGCGATGGCAGAACCAGTTACACGAGGTAACCATGCTAAACTATAATATGATGGTAAGATCGTTGCACTACATATCGACAAAAGTGAGGGATCTGCCTACTTATGATGGGTTAAGTGAGGTAGATATTTTCCTAGATAATTTTGAAAGGGAGGTGCCGAAAAAACAACATTTCTAGGCCTTGAATTAGGTATTGCGTGCTACGCCCACGAGGTGGTGGGGTACGTACAGAGGGAGCTTTGAAGACTAGTGCGCATGTAGGAGGATAATGCGCACACAGTTTGGGAAACCTATAGTGCGATTGGAAGATAAATACAATGGATGGGATGGTCCGCGTGCACATCTGTCCAGGTGGGTATAGGCATATGGTAAATAACCTGCGCGGATACACATGAACTGCATGTCGGGAAATACGGTCAATGAGCATGTGTTGCGGGGGGAATGCGTGAACAATTCCTCAAGTTAGAATTATAGACTTTGGAGAGGAGGAATATGCAGAAAGTTATCCATGCAGAAGCATTTGACGAGGTGTGCGAAGCACTAAACAAGGTATATAATGCGCAGCGAAGTGATTGGGATCTGTACGTACCAACACTTTTATGGGCTTATAGGGCGATGTGCAAGAAACTGACAAACCAAATGCCTTCTAGGCTGGCCTATGGAGAGAACATTGTAATGCTGATGAAGTCTATCATGCCTAGTTCGCGCATAGCAGCATCCACATATATGACGGATCACAGAGCCTTGGAAGAAGGGATCGTGCAGCTAGACGAAGAAAAATGCTTAGGACCTAATGAAGAGATCCAGTAGGGTATCTTAGGCTCTAAGAACTCATGAATGAAAGAGTTCGGTTGAGGGAGAAAAGCACCATGGTGGAAGAAAAAGTCAAGAAGCTTGAGGAAGGAATAAACAAGGACTTTCTTGATAAGAAAACCGTGGTGATAGAACAAGAGGCGCATGATTCTATTGACAAATTTAGGAGCTACTACTGAGAGTTGATCATTTTGATGCCTTGGATTGGACCATATGTGACTAAGGGGATCACAGATAGTGGCGTGATGCCGATGGTAAAGTGCATGATGCATATAGTAGAGTTAAAAGGCAGACTTTTCCTAGGAAAAGAGAGTGATGGTCGGTTGAAGTCGTATATACGTGACCCGGCCACCTGACTAGCCGTAGGAAGTATAATATTAGTGCCCTAGGAGTTGAAAGGAGGCACGGGACTATAAACTACTCTACCCGGGAACTGCACGATGTCAAGGCTGCACACAGGAGTGAAGTGTCACAGGGTCCGTGACAGTACAAGGGTAGTTGCGTTGCCGTGCGGGTTGGCTATAAAGTGACCGTTATAGTCACTATTCACGATGTGATGCTTGGTTTGAGACCAAATGGAGCGGGCGGCAGGAATTTAAGGTAGACTTTATGGCCTTGGTTTGGGAAAATTTTCTGCTAAGGGAGCATTAATGAACCGGATTTGGGGGGAATGGTCGAATTCAAATCCAAAAGTCGCTATAAATTGCAAAGGGCTGCCCAACAAATAACACTTGGCCATTTGAGAATTGAGCTATTGCGTGCCCAGAGCTCTATGAACCCAGATCTGGTTGATTTTTTTAAGTCAAAGGCCTTGCTTGAGCACTTACTTGAGTCGTTGAGAGATTTGTGGCACAACAGTATGACCACACCAGAGGAAGCCATGGATATCAACAAAATGACTGCTGAAGAGGCCGTGCAAGCCATGATAATAGAATATGCCCCTGAGAGTGCCGAGATAATCGCAGAAATCCCTAAATCACTAAGCACGGCAAGACCCAAGAAAGATAAACATGCCATGATTCTAGTGCGCGTGTCCCCTCGAAACCCGCTGCGAACTAAAATGACCATGGAAGAAAAGGGGAAAGCGGTTAATCTGGAAACTTATGAGGAGGAGGAAGACCTTGAGGAAATCCTTTTCGAAGAGGAGGAGAGCGAAGACATGGAGGTGGAAACCGAGGGCATGGACCCTCTAACCAGGTTGCCACCGTATGTTCCTCAATGAAAATGGAAAGGAAGGGTACCTAAGGACCTAGATGAGAGAAAGAGCTCTTTGCAGACTTTGCTGCTACCTGATGATATTGTTTTTAAAGGAGAACACTTGGGATGGGTGCCGAGTCTAAAGTTTGAAGACTAGATTTCGTGGACCACGAGAAGTTCCCACACTTGGAAACTGCACAGCTCATGAAGCCGAAGAAAAACACTGCAGCAGGAGTCATGGTGTTGGAGCCGCACAAGTGGTTGCATGGAGTAGAGAAAGCAGGGTTGTTGAACCTACTCTAGCTGTCGCATTACCATTGCGCCCCAGTAACTATGTTTGTCATTAGGTGGCTACTCTACCTAGTGCATGATGGGTGTTTGTGGCTGGAGGAGCCCATCCCCATCACGGACCACCTAATTCATTGAATTACCTGACTTCCTTGTAAAGGGGAGGACTCAGTGGATATTTTGAAAGGTAAGAGCAATGACTTGGCCATCGTGGAGGCCATGAAGGAAAAATTCAAGCTGGAGAAGAAGAAGAGAGGGTAAGCGATCTCCAGTATCAACAATAAGGCAGTCAAAGTTGTAACCTAGATATTAGCTGGCAAGGTTATGCAGAAGTGTCGCGCGGATGAGGTGCCCGCGCTGGTGATAGCACTTGCCGCGTAGTGCACGGAGGGGTGGGGGGGGCACAGTTTAACTGGTTCGAGTACTTGTGCAAGGAGTTCCTGGAGGATTTCTGCGAGGCACAAGAATAGGGGAAGACCTTCCACTATGCATGGATTCTGCTGTCCATAGTGCTAGTAGCTTGGGATTTGCCTGAGGATAACCAGTTCCCCACAATTGCACGGGATCTTCTGGAGGCAGTGAAGTATGCTTCGCTGTGGGCCAATAAAGATGTGCAAAGGATCCGAGATAGTAAGATATTCTGGGTGTTCATGGAGATGAACTTCCGAATGGGGATTAGCCACAAGCCGTGGTTATCGCCCACTATCTATAATATTCTGTAAAGCTTCGCGGAGTTCAAGGCATACTTCCATCACATGTACATTAGAGCGTGGAAGGACCCTGCGAAGAAGTGGAATGAACTGTCGTACCTGACCACGGACGATGTTATATTTGTCATGCTTGAGTCATGGCCGCGAAAGTGGCGCACTCTAGCCATCTCCGCGATGGAAATAGAAAAGTCTTCTTCACAATAGAAGGAGTAAAAATTGCGGATGTCACAGTTGGCAGAGAAGAGAAGAAAAGAGACAGTAGCAGCAAAGGCATAGGAGGTGCGGGACGCCTCGAAGCCAGCCGTAGAACAACAACAGGTAGCAGAGAAGGAGCGCAAAGGCCATAAGTCACCCTCATGTGAGGAAGAGCCTAAGACAGAGGAAGGTGGCACGGAACTAGAAACAGAATGTATGCAGTTGAAGCACCAGTGCCCGAGAGAGCAGGTGGGGTCGCGAAAGAAGTCGAAAGCTTCTAAGACTTCTTTCGACCCGATCACCCTCATTGAATGAGATCTCCATGATATAGGGGAGACGGTGCACGACGTCATCACGAAGGCACTCCAGCAGTTCACGGAGGAGAATCAGATTGTGTTGGGGGCCCTCTGGGCACAGATACAGGAGTTGCAGGTGCGCACTCCTCAAGCTAGTACTCTCTCGACCAGCCTTGCAGTAGCAACGACCGTGGCTAAGGAAATTTTGTGCGCCTACATGACCAACACCATAGTGCTGCCAGAGGGGGCACTGGTTACAGAGAATGAGGTCAACAAGCCTACTATCAGTGCATTGAAGGGAGTAGGGATCAACATGGTTGCACTCCCTTGGGAGACACTCTATGTATTGCAGGATGTAGTGACTGCAGAACTGCGGGCTAGGGAGGGTCGTGCACTACAGGTGTTGAGCGAGTAGAAAATTAATATGGAACAACTAAGCCTATAGCACGATGAGGTAGTGGCACAAAACCAGCAGATGGTGCTAGTGATTGAGGAGGCCTGCCAGATGGTCCCTGAGTTGGCCATCCTAGTAGATGGTGTTGGTGATTGAGAAGGCCTGCCAGATGGTCCCTGATTTGGCCATCTCAGCAGAGGCACCAATAGAGGCATGCATCTAGAGATTAGTAGCAGGGGTGTACGAAGTGTGAGAAGAGATGGTTAAGGTTCAGCTGGAGCTGAAGCTTCATATAGCAAAGCTGCAGTTGAAGGCGCAACCTTCAACTCCTCCAGAGGTGAGGGAATAACACACCAGCGCCATTACATTGGGGATGAAGGAGATCAGTAGTGTAGTAAACGACTGGACCAAAATGTTGGAAGAGTCGTTCAAGGTCCTCACCACTCTGCAGGAGGACCCAAACATATAGTGCTTAGAAATAGAGGCACGTGAACTCCAACAACAGTATGATGATATAAAAGGGACTGCGCAGACAGTGGCCCTTACATAGAGGCTCGTGCGGATGCAACAGCCAAAAGCACTTAAGGCGTAGGTAGACGCGACACAACACAAAGAAGTGGTTTTGAAGGTGCGTGTCCAACCTTGGATTGATGAGGCATTCATTATTACAGACTCGATCGAAGCCAAGCTTGCACAGATGTAGGGAACATAGGAGAAGATGCAAGAAAGTAGTTCAGATACTGTGGTCTCTAAACAACGCATGCAGGAGGTACAACAGGCAACTGCTCAGTGCGCTGCTGACCTTACAGTGGTCCAAGCAAAGTTGGGAGGTCTCCACGCGAAGATCTCCACATCGATAGAGTGACTCGAGGGTGAGTCACGATGTTTGAGTTGGGGCCCTATTGGGCACGGGATCCCCCAAGGCAAGTTTTGGGGTTTAAAGCCCAGATTTTGACCAAATCTGATGTAAAGACTCCGCGTTTTGTGGGCGCGGAGCGCAAAGATTGTAAATGAGTCATAGGGTTGTTCGCCTTCATTTTTGTAATGTAACGTTGGCTTTAGAAATCTAGCCATGGTCCATGGACCATGGGATGGTATAAATAGAGCGAGGCTCTAAGTTTTGAAAGACAGAATGATAATCAAGGAAGCAATAGATAGAGAATTAAGTGTTATCTAAGTGTAGAGTCAAGTCTTTGGGTCGTAGAGTAGGAAAAGACTCTGCAGCTGAGTGCGCAGAGGCCTAGTAGTCTGCAGCTGAGTGCGCGGACCCCTATAGCTGAGTGCGCAGGGAGAGTCGAGTCTATAACCATTGGAGAACTAATAAAGAGAAGTTTTTCATTATTCCCGTGTATATTTTCCTGTTTTGTGCATTGAATGTATCAGATAGAAATTGTATTTCTATTGTTTATATGATGCGCGAACTTATATGAATGTGTTGATAAAGTTAATATAAGATAAAGTATCTGTTTACGTGAAGATAACTAATTGTTATAAAAATGATAAGTAAGATACGCAGTGTAACTTGGGGATGTAGTGCAAATCACTGCTAGGGCAGTGCGAAATCACCTCAGCCCCTAGTTAGGGCTGTGAAAGTGATTATAACAAATTGCGAAGGTCTCACAGGTTACAGCAGTGCGCGAAGTAACTTGCACAAAGGTATTCACAGTTGGACTAAACCGACCCCTCAGACATCTCAAGGGTGTAGAAACTTGGTTCCAGCATCCCCCCATATTGCTTCGGGTGAGATCTTAGTCTGTGCTCTGCAGGCTATTGTCGAAAGGGCTAGTAGTACAGGGATTTGTTTGGCTAATTAACTAAGAACGTGGGCCAGGCCCCCTCAAGCCAACACACATTGTAAAGCATATCACTCGACATTATCATTTTTAAACTTCATGCTTTATGGGGCAATTGTTATAGGTCTATTTGGGAACATCACTCCTGACATTCAGATCAGTACTTTTAGGGCTCATCAAACCCTAATTTAGTTGTTACATGCCCTAGAGAAGTCAACTCATTGAATGCCTCCTTCTATGAAAGTTTCATGGCCTGAAGCCCTCTTGAAATGCCTCCTTGGGGTACCAGCGCAGCCCAAGCCTTGAAACAGTGCATTGCATAGCAGGCAGGCCTACTGTGGCCTGCACTACAGCTCACTTAGGCCCTCTTTAGCCTACATTGGGTGAGATTGAGTGAAATTTTCATATGGTTTTGGGAATATTCCTTCATTCTAGATGGTTTTAGAAGGTTTCCATCTCTTATCTACTCCTATGAGCTCGAAATTGGATAGGCTAAGGATCCATTAACCGCCTATCCTCTCATCCCTTGCTCCATGGAAACTAACTCCAAGATTGGAAAGCCATTCAATACCCTCATTTATGACAAAAGCACCTCCATTTCCTATAAATTGAGCACTCATCATAGTGATCAAGGGGCTAGAATCTGAAGTTTGTAAGGAAATTATGTTGGTTTGAGGATTGAGTTTATGCTAAGAAATGTTATGCTGCTGAAGTGTTGAGATTTTGATGTGGCTAGGGTTGAACTGAAGCTAGAGGAGTGGCACAGAATCGAACTGTATTGGGTGATATTCTTCCTTCTACATTAATAAAGAGATTATTCATTTTCTCATATGATTGGTCATATCTATGATGATTATGTGTTTCAATGTATTCGATTCCATTTTTTTATAGTTGATAGTTCATGTATATTTTGATCATTTCTTGTTTCTGTTTCTCTTGATGTAGGTACCTTTTGAGCGGATTTAGTTCAAGTGGGAATGACAGGAGTGATTCAAAAGAGATTTAGGATGCGAAATGCAACAAGTAAGTTCCTCCATCTCATCTATCTTCTATAAGAAAAAATTAAACTACTTTCATTCTGTTGTTCTGTGTGTAGTCACCCACCTAAGGAAGATGTATTTATCCGTAGATGAAAATTCCATGTAATAGTTGTGATCAAGGGATCATGAGGCTAGTTCCTGGTCTTGTGTAAACCTCGTTAAAAAATGAAACAAAGGATATGAGCATAGTTCCTTGTCTTGTGTCAAGCTCGTTAAAAAATGAAATAAGGAATATGAGCATAGTTCCTTGTCTTGTGTCAAGCTCATTAAAAAATGAAACAAGGAATATGAGGATAGTTCTTTTACTTTGTCAACCTCATTAAAAAATGACACAGGTCCCAGATCATAGTTCCTTGTCTTGTGTGAAGCTCGCTAAAAAATGAAATAAGGAATTTGAGCATAGTTCCTTGTCTTGTGTCAAGCTCGTTAAAAAATGAAACAAGGAATATGAGCATAGTTCCTTGTCTTGTTTCAAGATCGTTAAAAAATTGAAACAATAAATCTAAGCAGAGTCCCTTGTCTTGTGTCAAGCTCATTAAAAAATGAAACAAGGTCCCTAGGAGGAAAGTCCCAATTCGAGTCTTTGATTAAATCTCATAAAATCCCAGTTGAGTCTTTCACTTGATTTCATAAATGAACCTTCATTCCATCCACCTGATAGCCACAAGTAATCAACTTAGGTGAATTTAATGAAGCTTGGGGGGCATGCACCTAGAATCGAATCATCATGCTAGGGGCATGTAATCCAATCCCAAGCATACTTTTTCGTTTCAAGCTTATGTAAAATTGAAACTGAATCCAGGTATAGTTTTTCGTTTCAAGCTTGTGTAAACATGAAACTAAATCTAAGCATAGTTCCCTATGGTTCAAGATTGTGTAAAAATGAACCCATATTCATTTTAACCCTGGTGATTGCCACTCTACTAGGCTCTTCCATCAAATGAGCCTTGGTTTTCCTCTTTCCATCGTCACTATCTGCTTGGTCGATCATAAGCTTTCACTTGGTTGTTTTACCCCTTTTGAGGAACAATTGCAATGAGTGGTCTTATTAGCCAACCTCTTAACCATCACATGTTTTGAAAAGTTCCAACATCACCAGAACGAGTTGCTATCCTAGACACCACTCACTCCTCTAAGTGGAGTCCTCTTTAAGCTCTTTTTAGACTCTCGAAATATGAAAATATTGTCGAGCGCTTGTCTTTTTCAGCTCGTAAACGGATTGGAAATGACATCTACTCAGTATAAGTTTAACCCTTTTACGGACTAAGATAGATTACTTACGAAAAAAGAATATGTTGATCGAACATGGTCAATAGGTTCTCTCTTGTATTATTTTATGTTTTTTCAGACTTTAGAGACAAATTTACGAAAAAAAACTTTTGGAGTTTTATTTTTGTCCATTTTCAAACTCTCTAAACATGAAAGTCATTAAACTCGTTAAAACATCAAATAGCGACAAACTTGTCCATCATGACAAGGCCACATTTCAACTTCGCTAGACTCATTAAAACATCACGTAACGATGGATTCACCCAAAGGGTGGAATCATACTACATGCATATGTTATCCTCCTCAAGCTTGTTAAAAAATAAAGAGGTATTGGTTAGTAATGACTCGGGAAAATGGGAAAAGGGATAAATCGCTTTATGGTAGCAAGTCACTCTTGAACATGACACTTTCACTCCATCTCTGTGACTATTTGGGTTGGGTTATATGCTTGATGGTTATCATACCTATGGTCTATCACATCATCTATCACTTCAGTTTTGGGTCAATGCTGCCAATTCATTCAGTGTCGCCGACATGTTCAAGAGAAGTCAATCATTAAACTTCATCCTTTTCAATACTCATAAACCTTCATTTTCATGACCACCATTCCTGAAAATTGTGTCGTCAGTCACATTCTCTCTTCAAAATCATTACACTCGTTTCGTGTTGTTGATGGGGGATACATCAAGGCCCTCTTGCATCAAGTTGCTTCTTGTCGACATAAGCACATTATCTAGGAAGTTGACTTAGAAACACCCTTCCAGTACCTTAAGGCTTGCATACATCAATGGCAAGTTTCTCGCTTCCGGCGAAAGGTTGACATCACTGTCCTTCAACAAAAAACTTTGTATGGTTTTCGACACCAAAACATCTATTCACACCATGCAGAATTTGTTGTAGTACCTTGAGAATCATTATCATTACCGGTGAGTTATCTCGCGTATGTTAATAGCTTACATCATTACCTGGTAATCAAACGATGTCTTCCCATGTTCGAATTCAGATCACATTTTCACATGGTTAGACTTGTACTTGAGCAAACAATTGGATGATATAGAAGACCTCAGATCTAGTTTCATGCATTTAGGTTGCGATTTCAGGAGGGTACTAAATCATCTGTACGATGGGTTTACACAAATGGTCATCCTATCATGGGTTTATATATGTAGACGACTATCTGATTCATGTACATGCAATGAAAAGTTTATATGTTGAATATGGGTATGCCTTCCCTCAGCAATTCATGAAAAATTCAAAGATTTCATGATATTATGTATTGTAATTGATGCAGGTCATTGTCTGCTTCAGATCCTCCTCATCACATCATAAAGCATATCACTTGACATTACCATTTTTCGACTTCATGCTTTAGGGGGGAACTATTACAGGACTATTTGGGCACATCACTCCCAATGGTCAGATCAGTATAATTAGGGCTCATCAAACCCTAATACAGTTGCTACATGCCCTAGACAAGTCATCAAATTGAATGCTTTCATCCATGAAAGTTTCCTCACTTGAAACCCTATTGAAATGCCTCCTTGGGACACTAGTGTAGCCTTGGTCAGGGGCAACTATGCTGCATAGCAAGTAGGCCCATTCAGGCCTGCACTATAGTGCACTTAGGCCCACTTATACCTGTGCTAGGCAAGAATGAGCGAAATTGGCATAGGATTCTGGGAATATTCCTTGATTATAGAGCATTCTAGAAGGATGCCTGACTCTTATCCTATGAGCTCATTTTTGGATAGGCTATGGATCAATTAACCCTCTATCCTCTCATCCCTTTCTCCATGGAAGCTAACTTGAATTATGAAAAACCATTCTACCCTATTTATGACAAAACCACTTTCATTTCCCTATAAATTGACCACTCATCATAGTGATCAAGGGTTGGAATTTGGATCTTGTAGTGAAATATTGTTGGTTGAAGACTTGAAATCATTGTCAAGTAATGTTATGTCGCTGGATTGATGTGATATTGGTGTGACGAGGGTTTGGACTAAGCTGGATGAGTGACATGGGATCGAACCACATTGGGTGTAACTCCTATCAATCAATAAAGTTGTTTGTTCCTTTTCCCATATTCTTGCCTATATCTATGATGAATGTATGTTCAAATGCTGTTGATTCCATTTGTTTACAATAGATAGATCATATGCTTTAATTGTTTTCATCTTCTATTTATTTTGGCAGGTACCAATTGATCGAATTTAGTTTGAGTGGGATCGACGAGAGCAATTCAAAGGACATCAAAGGAAGCAAAGGATCACAAGTAGGTTCCTTCATCTTATCTATCTATTGTAGGTAAATGTTACACCTATTTACTTCTGTTGTTCTAAGTGTAACTACCCACTTAGGGAAGATGTACTTATCCATAGGTATAAATTCCATATAACAATGACCCACAAGAAGGGTTGCTCACTAATCGCTAATCCCAAGGTTAATTCTTGTACTTGTGCTCTTGACATAATGGTTAAGCTCCCAAATGAAACATATAGAACATATGTTGGTGCCTTCTTCTCTAACTATCTCATGCACTCCTCATTCTCCTCCCAAAAACTTGGTATGATTAGATATTTTGGAAAAGAGTGCTCTCCTTGCAGGAATTCCTCGAGGAAAACAAGTCCTACTACTTGTGCAGGGTACCCCTTTGATAATGCTTGTATAGGTTTTGATCCTTCAAGATCCTCAAATTTATTCACTAGAACCCAATCTGCCTTATTCTTGACTTCTCTTTCATAAACTTGTGTTTGAAATATGAGATCAAAAGAATATTCCTCTCAGTAAAACGAACGAAGATCTTTTGGCAAGAGTGGCAGGATACTTGGTAGATAAGTGATGAACTTGATGGGATTTTTGACATCACTTGCTGCAAAAACAAACAAGAGATAAGCAGTGATGCTAAGATTGGAATGGGGGAAGCTTTGGAGAGTTTCTAAGGCTTGATCAATGCACTAGGGTTAGCATGGAATTCTCCATCTTTACTGAATTGAAGATGGACGTCTCACAATTTCAACAAATGATTTAATATAATATTGAATGTCTAGTTTGTTTTCCAACATTTAAATTAAGTAGTGTCGATATGGAAATCATTATCACAATTCAGTGTATAACACTGATTTAAAGGTTTGTGCTTTCTCCGCATCACTCAAAAGATTTCATATGTTTCATTTTAAAGTAGCAAAACCAACAATATCAGAGACATATATTGTATGTTTCTTAAGAAGCTATTAAACTATGTAATATGACGGTTAAATGTAATGTTTCTTGTGTTATAACTGAAGCAGAGGCACTGCAAAATATATAAAAGGGTTTAGGCATATTTTGAGAGATTGGGATTGGGAAACAAAGGTCTTAGGATTCCCCTCATGGAAAAATTTATAATGGTTTTTGTGCCTGCTGCATGGAGCCTTGAAATTTGTCTTGTTTATCCTTCAAAATCTATGTCCAATCTTATGTGTATGATCTTTGCCTTTGTTAGTGCAACACGTTGAACATTATATTCTACACATTCACAAGAATTCTTATGAGTTTACTTAATCTAGAAAATGACAAGACTATTAGAGGCATGCACAATGTACAATTAGCAGGTCCTACTCAATATTGTTGGTTTCCTTCGTGACGACAACTTCATAGTAGAGGATAAATTTAGGCTAGGATAAAGTTTGAAAGTCCTTTAAACTTATTTAACCACATACATAAGAAAATATACAAAATTAAAGGAGCCACCCATGCACACATATAATTGAAGCAAATTTTTAAGCAGCCAATATTTTCTCCCAATATAAAAAATTTGTTGAATTTCCATAATAATATCAATTATAAATATTTGACAAAACTTCTCTGAACATTTTAAAATTTTAACGATTTTATATATTTCGTTAAAAAATATAGTGAGTTAAATTTGGACCAATAATCATTTTCAATTAACGAATCATTGTGGAAAAAATTATTAGGAATATTTTAAGTTGTAATATATGATATGTAGCGGACAATTGATTTTTGTGAACCTATGAAGTTGATATATCCATACTTGAGCTTGACACTAGAGTGGTGATATGTATCCATCTCTGCCCGAGCTTTCACATGAGATTATGCCCCCTGCTATGCAGTTGTAGATTTTGTTCTCTCTGAAAACCTTTGTTGCAGACTTCGATTCGTTTGTTTTGTTTATGATCAGTGCAACTATGGATGGTATTTCAACTTTATACAAAGATGGATCACGGTGGGAAACAGGTGGGTTCTGGACACAAATAAGCCTTCCTCCTGATTTCTTTAGGGGTTCTCTGCCTGATCTTCCATGGGAGATCATGCCCCCTGTTGTGCAGTTGCAGGTTTTGTTCTGTTTGAAAACCTTTGTTGCAGACTCCGATTCTTTTGTTTTGTTTGACCGGTGTAGCTATGGATGGTATTTCACCTTTAGACAAGGATTTGTGTATTTGAAGCTTATCTATCTCAATGGATTTAGAACAAGGGATATACAAAATCCATGGAAAACATACGTAAACCTCTGTGTTATATTCATGGGATCACAAGGATTAACCAAGGGATCTCTAATATTTTTTAATTATCCTGCCCAAATCATGATCCCAATTTAAATAGGAATGTAACAAATTACAGATATAACCATAAATACAGAGATGCAGTAGAAACAATACTTCATTTCATTAATGTAAAATACTGAAATATGCTTAGAAACAGAAATGGAAATAAACTAACTAAGGTGATGGTAGCTTATCTTTGATAAGAGATGTGATGGATACATGCCTCTGAATTGTGTTACAATGAGGCTTGAAGGCCTATGTATTGTTGAGAAACAATGGAAAACCCTAAACATCCAAAAACCTAACCCTAGGAGATGAAGCACCAAACTATGGGCCCCGTTTGGGTAAATTGATACATCAACTTCCTGGGGTTGTATCTTTGGCATACGGTATCCATTTGACGCGCACAATACCTCGTTAGAAAGATCTATTTGAGGACTATAATTTTTGAGTGGCCAACATCAATTTTTACAACCATGTTGGCCCCCCATTTTCCCAAAAGACGTTGTTTAGGGCCTTAAAATGGCTCCAAAAGTTCAGGGCCCGAAAAACGGCCAAAAAGTGTCAATTGTGCTGCAATTAAGGAAACTGAAAAAAATGAAAGAGACATTTGTGTGGATCCAAGTGGGATAGGCGGGTGGCCACCAACATCCGCCTGGATCATTCCTCCCCCCTTAGGAAGCAATGGTCCCCATTGCGTTGAGTGCCTCCATGAGATGGGGAAACTTCTACTGAACTTGGTCCCTGGTGAGTTGTTCTGCAATCTCTAATGTGTCTAGTAATGGTGGGAATCATGGTTGAGGGCGGTCCATATTGAACACTCGTTGCAAGCCAAGGAATGGTGGAATGTTGTGCTCTAAAGCATTGTTTCCCACAACCTTGGTAATGGTCTAAGGACCATAT
Organism: Pinus taeda; assembly: GCA_000404065.3. Taxonomy (NCBI): domain Eukaryota; kingdom Viridiplantae; phylum Streptophyta; class Pinopsida; order Pinales; family Pinaceae; genus Pinus; species Pinus taeda. The sequence goes on from APFE031593238.1 coordinate 22,230, forward strand.
CAGAGTGGTTTGAGCTTCTGATGGGCTCTTGTAAGGCATTCTTTCTGAAGATGCAATGAGACTTTGTCGCTCACTTGAAACTTGTGTGGCACTCGATGTTGATCATGTCATTGCTTGTACTTGCCATTTTCTAAAATGGAGCGATGATGTATTGACTCGTTGGGTAGAGGTGCTTCGAGAGTCAGATCGAACAAATGCTTGACCCGACAGTGCAAGAGTACCCCTGTGGGTGAGGAGAAAATGTTCTTGTATTCTTTCATGACGATATTCACCTGCTTCTGTTGCGTGGAGGAACCCTTCCTGGTGGCCATGGATGTGGCTACAATCTTCCCCTTACTTTGAGAGTGAACCAGAAATAAAATGAGTTTCGTAGTCTAGGAGATGATCTTACTTCATTTCTTAGAAGAGATCAAAGAGGTGGCGGTAGGTGGGGGTGGGGCTTCCTCCAGTATCCTGTAGAATGAATTAAACAAAGAAATAATAGCATCACGAGGCCTTGAATCATACACATCATGTCGCTTACATATCTATTGTTGGCCTAATAATACATCACAAACATCAAGAGGTGCAAAATCACACAATACCTCATTTGTGAAGGGCTTGATGTTGTAGGGAAGGTGACACTGCTGGTGGACTCGTAGATCTCATCCTTGGTGAAGCCACCCAATGTTGTATGGCTGCCGGTGTGGTATGGTCAGTAGGCCCAACCACTTCACAACCTCTTTTGAAATGAGGTTCTTTTGGCTCCCACTACCGACAATTAATTACAGTGGCGAACCCTTCACCCACATTTGTGAGTGGAAAAGGCACTTCCCCTCCTCTGGATCTTCGGGCTCATTCTTCTAGATCTTAGTGGTGGCAATAGTGGAGCTGAGCTCCACATCAATGATTTCCTTCCCTTTATCATTCATCTTGTCAAGTTCTGACTCAGGGTTGAAACATGCATCTGATTATGAAGCCTCCAAGTCGACCACCAGTGACTGCTTGGCCCGACACTCACTTATGTTAAGAGTGGGGCTCTTGTGGAACTCACACCACTTTCTTGTGTCCTTCTTTGAATTCGTGGTGATGTTATTTTCTTGCGTCTTTGACAGGTTGTCTTCGGTCACACCTTCTTGGATTTGTCCTTGGTTCTACGGTTTGATGAAGCCTTTCCCTTACCTCGGATTCACGGATCCGAAGTCTCGCTTCTTCTGTTCAAAATTCTACTCGATCTTGACAACGTATCGGTATGTTGTGCTAAGCGAGGAGATGTCCAAGAACTCCATCTCATCCTAGATTTAACTGTGTAGGCATCCATGGTATTTGATTACCAAATTTTGCTCAGAATATTTGATACCCAACTCTGTGCCAAGGGTATGAAAAATGTTGGTAAACTCACAACACAACTTGGTCCATTCCCTACCACAACGTGGTCCACTTCATGTATTTATCCTCACATCTTCTGACAGGGTAGTATTGCTCCTTGATGGCATCCTGAAATGAATTCCAAGTGGGTGCGGTTGAAAGCAATGAGGCTGTACTTTCATCCTTCTGCTCGCAGTAGGTTTCCCACCAGTTCTTGACGTGGGGGGTTGCTTTGAGAAGTGAAAAAGTGATATTTTCCGCGCTGGGAAAGTCATGAATGGAAAAATATCCTTCTAGCAAATTTAACCATTTATCTACAATGTCTGCATCTATCTAACCCTCAAATATGGGAATGTCAAAGTTAACTTGTATCTTAAAGGGTGTGGTGCTTCTAGAGTAGCTTCGAGAAGTAGATGTGTCACCCCTAGGTAGCCACTGAAGGATCTGGGAAAATTTGTCCATCATCGTGTTCCTTTTGCTTCTTTGAGCAAGATTTTGATAGAATCTCCTGCCCCCTTGTCTTTCTTTTCATTTGCCATGGGAGGCTGTCAGGATTTGCGAGGTAGGTCTTACAAAGGTTTGACCAGTTCAATCCCTAATTCCTTATATCCCGACCTCGTTGGGGACATGCAAAGAAAAACAGAGAAAGAGCATACTGCTCTAATACCACTAATCCAGATTTAAACAAGAATGCAAAAAATTATAGATATAACCATAAATATAGAGATGCAGCAAAAATAATACTTCATTTCATTAATGTAAAATACTGAAATATGCTTACAAACAGAAATGGAAATAAACTAACTAGGGCGATGGTATCTTATCTTTGAGAAGAGATGCGGCGGATACATGCCTCTGAACTGTGTTACAATGAGGCTTGAAGGCCTATTTATTGTTTAGAAACAATGGAAAACCCTAAACATCCAAAAACCTAATCCTAGGAGATGAAGCGTCAAACTATGGGCCTTGTTTGGGTAAATTGGTAGATCAACTTCTCGGGGTCGTAACTTTGTCATACGATCTTCATTTGACACACAAAATACATTGTTAGAAAGATCTATTTGAGGACTACAACTTTTGAGTAGCCAACATCGGTCAAAACTCAATGATGTCCCCCATGTTCCCTAAAAATGTCGTTTAGGGCCTCAAAATGGCTCCGAAAGTTCAAGACCCAAAAAAATGCCAAAAATAGTCAATTGCGCTACAATTAAGGAAACTGAAAAAATGAAAGAGAGAGTTGTGGGGGTCCAAGTGGGATAGGCGGGTGGCCACCAACATCCACCTAGATAAAATTATGTTCAAGTCTACCAACGTAGGGTTTCTCTATATATATACTCATTGAGTTTACAATATATTTCTTTTGAGGTTTCTACAATGGATGATAAATCTGAATCATTATAGGTTTTGCCTGTTATGATTATGGGAGCCTTTATACCAGACTTAAAGCGAAAGTATCCCTTGGAGGAATACATCGCAACTATATTTCTTATTGTTGGTTTGATAATCTGCACACTAGCTATGCCCAAACATCCCCAAATTTCAATGTATGGGGACTTGTTATGGTCTGTGGAGCTTTGAGTTTGGATGCCTTTTTGGGCAACCTGGAAGAAGAATATTTACTCTGAATCATTCTACTACACAAATATGGTCCATACTTGGAAAACCCTAATGCAAAAATGTTTGTGAATTGATCCTTTATTAATTCTATATTATTTCAATATATCAGGCTCAATGCAACTTGCTCAATACTGAGAAATATTGTAATTGATGTTCCTAGATGGAAATGTTGTTTTGCTCTACTTTTGTGGGAATCCCATTCTTAATTCCTCCAATGATTTTGACTGGAGAGATCTTCAAAGCCTGGGAACCCCGCTTACAAGTATATGATATTTCCTATTAATTTCTATTCAGATATTTGAGTTTTGAAACTAAATTTATCAGTTCCTGAAATCTCTAGCCATAGTCATCTTTTGTGAAAAGTTATTGTTCTTTTTGAAATTATTTTTGGTTTTTTCTATTCTGATATATGGCAAAACTTGTATGTTTATCTCGTGTTGATATTCTAAGCGACAACCACCTTCATATGCCAGTTGTCTATTCTATATTTAATAGCAATATCTGGAGCTGCCACAACTTCCATGGTTTGTTATAGATTGGATCATGACCATTCTCGTAATGTTGATATACTAAATTTATTATTGATATTCTCTTACTGAGATTAGTTTTTTTTTTGTATAGGTGACAATTGCGAGAAAGGTGGTAACATTGCATCTATCATATATCATATTCACAAATCCTGTCACGAAGAAGCATGCAACTAGATTTATTTTGATAGCCATGGGAATTATATTGAAAATGATTCCAAATCCCATGCCTAATACCACGAGAAAACAAAAAAACTATGAAGCTTTTGCGAACCAACCCTCCAAAGTGGTTGCTTCTTCCAAAGAAGATTTAGAAGAAAGCAGGGAACTTATCAGATACATAATCATGCTATGATGTGTTGTGTACTATATTAACAAATGGGAAGTCAAGGTTTTGAATAGTTAATATTGTTAGTTGAGTTAAATATCCTTTGAGTTGGTTAAGGATGTTTTACTACATAGAGCAGGTGCAGATCTGCTCAAGTAATACCTTGTTATGTTGATACATTCAATATATTCAATTATATTAAGGGTTTTTCGAACTTCAAAAGATGAAAATTTACAGTATTCATGCAGAAAAAGAAATGACTGCAATTTTGAGTTAAACAACTTCTACAAGAGTTATGTTATGGATATATTACTGCAATTTTGAGTTAAACAACTTTTACAAGAGTTATGTTACAAATATTTTCGGACTTGTAGATAAATTCTTGTACAAATTGACTTATAATCATTGTTTCACACTTTTATTTGAAAATGCAACAGAACTGAAGTCTAATGTAGTTTGTGCTACCTAGGTGCTATTAAGAGCTTGTTAGAGAATTTAAACAAAGTGGTAGTATTGGTATTGTATGGAATTGGGTAGTACGACTATTATATGAAATTCGGTAATATCACTGAAATAAATGCCACACAAATCAGTTTTCATCTTATTGAGACTCAGTTGTTTGGATAGAATTTAAAACAAGTGAACCTATGGAATCCCCCTAATGCAATGGTTTTCTAGGAGGATTGGCAATTAAAGTGAATTTTCTTAAGTTTGTACAATTGAGGCGTGTTGTTTTAAAATGCAGCAAAAATAGTGAATCAATGGCGACATCAGAGAAATGCGAATGTTGTAAAATATATTTTGTATTTGATACCTCTCAGACAAATTAAAAAATCTCTAGGGATCTTCTTTCACCATAATTCTTTACCTTTCTGTGGTTTTCCCCATCTCACCTTGTCAACTTCAGTGTCTGTCATTGTTTTGTATAGTGACATTGTTGCAACATCATTGTTGCATTTACCTTCTTGTCATCCTCTGCCATGCTGAAAAGTTGGTATCTTTGAAATTGATTCAGATTGGCATGAGGTATAGGTTGAATAATTCTCTGATCTCGCAAAAAATTATTGTCTACTACTGTGGGACCTTTGTGAACTATAGTGATGACTGTACATCCATGACACTTTGATTGTATTATTTGTAGGATCATGGTGTCAATTTTCATATCCACTGAGGTTGTGGCCTCATCCATTACTAGGATGTGGTTGTTCTTTAGCAGGGATTGTCCTAAACAAAGAAGCTGGCATTGGCCTTGATGGAGGAGCATCGATGCCCTCCATGTCAAAGTTGAAAAGAAATTACGTTGGAAGCATCGTGCTTAGTGATCATTGATTACAGAGGGTTGATAATTAGTGGAGGTTCATAGGTAGTTAGCTATAGTAATATAATATTCCTGTATAATGAATTTGAATATAATATTCATGTATAATGAATTTGAACATAATATTCTTGTATAATGAATTTAAGGTCATTGTGAGATTCTTCGTTGAGTTTATGGTGTGATTAGAACTCATGGCCTTGCCGACTTTAGTGTTTGTCATTGTTTTGTAGAGCAACATTGTTGAATCTTTCTTGGTCATTAAGAAATTTGAGGTTAAGATGGATCTATAGTTTCCACCTACATTTATTGGTTTTAAGGGAGATATTATCCAAGTTTAGCAGTCATCTATATTTTTTATTTAGAAAGATCAATTTCTGATGTCTATGTGCTTATTCTTTGCCTTTCTTTAGTAAATTTTCTGCAATTTTTTTTCAAAATTGTTCATTTGATATGCTTGTTTGTTGCACAATGCATATACTCCAATTCTTCTTTTTGTAACTTAGGTGCAAGATGAATTTCATTGCTCCTTTCCTTTATTCTTTATTCTTTTCTCTGTTGTAAAGCATACATGTTGCATAATTTAGATGAAGCTTAATGTCATTGCTCCATTCCTTTATGCTTTTTATATTGTAAGGCAGACATCAGGACTACCGAGATGGGAATGGTTTCATATTAATGGCACATTCGTAGAATATGTAGTCTAGAATCCATATTTCTCTACTCGCTACTTGCCAAAAGTCTTATTGTTTATTGGATGTTTAGTTTTGCTTGTTTGTGTCTCTATTTGCGAGCTTTATCATCCTTTCTTTTTACTCTTGTTGGATATTTATTTTCTACTTTTTGGTTTATTTCTATCTTTATAGAAATGCATTAAAGGAATATTTAGAAGGCATGCCACCTTGTTTAACCTAGTGCAACTAAGATTTTTAGATTTCCTGAGCTTGAAATGTCACATGTTCTTGAAGTGTTCATGAAGTAATAGGGATCTCCAACCAAAGGGATACCTAGTCATTTTAATTCTAACTATTGTTTTTTCAAACCATTTTGAGGAATCCATTATTGAAAGAGACATTGAGAATGTGTTGGAAGAGTAGTGAAGTTGCAAGCTTTCATGCTATGGAATCATGGAAGCCATTATCACATAAGTCAAACTTAAATCCCTTTTATGTTTCGGTGAGTGAGATTATTGTTGGGACTTGAGACTTTGTTGTGGTATATGATTTCAAAAGGGTTTTATCTAGAAATATACAAATATAGAAAAAGAGATTTAAAGCCTCAATAAAATAAAAAATGCCATGGTGTAATTTTGTTAGTTAGAACATTACTTGTAGCAAGAATCAACATTGGTTTGGTTGTTAGTACTTTCGTTTCATGCAGTAATGTCACAGTCCTTGCAATTTTATTTTGTTTTGATATCAAAATTATTGGAAATCCTCTCTCTACCTTTGTCTTCTCATCTTATTCCATAATTAGTGTTCTACATCAACTTGGGAAAGCATATTTATTAGAAGAAAAATGTCCCAAGTGCATTTGATAGAAATATTTTATTTATAGTTGCATGGGTTCTCCTTATGCTCCCCATCAATTGCACTTCTATAAAGAAAAATGTTGCACCTTTACATTTATAATTTTAAAAATATCAAACTAGTTACATCAACACCCACACCTGTGCTTAGCCACACCCATGCAACACTAGTCTTATTCTTTGAGCATTTTAGTCACCATCTGGATCAATTTGATAATGGGAGGGATTCATGTGTGATTTCCATTTTCCTGATGTATGCATATGCTCCTTGTAGGATTTTCCTTTGATAATGCATTCTAATGTACTATATTTGAAAATGTGAATTATTTAGTCAAACTGTTTGAGAATATTATTACACCACGCCACACTTCACTTGTGGTTTTGATGTGTAGTTTTACTATAAAAAATAGATACACAATCTAAGTTCATTTTGCTAGCTGTCATTAATAGTTCTTGTTGAAATTTCTAAATCTAACCGTCAGAAATTTTATCTATATTCTTCTCATTTATTTCTCCTACTTGTTAATTACCAACAAGTTATTTAAACATATAAACATCGAAATAAACACAATACAGTCTCAACCATATACAGATCAACAACTGAGAGAAATAGTAAACACAAAAGTGACACCATTATTTTTGGACAACTTGTCCCCGGAAAAACCCAATGCGGGAAAACCGATGCAAAAATTTTGAGGGTTTATTTATTATGTAGTCTATCCTTGACTACAACTGGGTTCCAAACTGGCTCACCCGACAGAGAAAAATAACCGAAAGTAATACCTCTCTATTCGGAAGCAAATATTGAGAAAATCTACCCCAGGAAACCCTCTCCAGCACCACTGAAGCACTACATCAACCCTCCTCACCTCTATGTCAGCCTCAAACCGCTCTACGTCAACCCTTTAAGGCATTGCGCAACCCCTATGGCCTTCTGTATCACTCCTGCTCCCCTCTGTGTGGATGACGCATGCCGTTCTAGCTCTGCGCTATCTCTGCTGGGCTCTGCGTGGCCTGCTCTAGCTTCTGCGTCTGCCTCTCTGCCTCTACACTGGTCCCTCGGCACTATCTCTCCCTCTTTGTCTAGTAATCATTGCCCTTCGCTGCAAATTGATCACTGATTCCACTTTACTTAGCAAACCCCACTCTAATAAATCGAATGACTGATCACTATGGTGTGTTCTCCAACTGACCCTCAAGCCTCCCCTTATACTTTTCCTGTTGGTCCTTCAACGACCAAGATTACATCTCTAATAAATGACTAAGATTAGATTTGTCTTGATCCATGTCTTTTGGAACCTTCTATCCCATTTTTATATTAATACCCATTAATATTTTATTTTTCCCAAGTTTAGACTTAGGAACTCCATTAAAAATATTAATTATTTTAATATCTCCTTAACCGGATAGAATCTACCCAAACCATTTCTGGGTCTTGGATATCTCATGTGCTTTAGCCTATCCACCAATTTTCATGGCTAGAGCACATATGATGCTGCCCCAAATCAACACTCCTTCTTAGTGAGGACTACGCTCTAGTAATACTTCACACTCAGCATCAGCCTGATTATATGAGACTAGTACCTGTGTTGATGCTAGGCCTCCTCGCGAAACATACTTTATGTTGTTGCATCCTGTACAACTGCCCCTGGCCCTACCACTACCACTGCTGCATCTGTATAGCATCTCCCTCTGCATCCGTGTTGTTGCTGGTCCTTTCTCCAAACACTGCATCTACACTACAACCCCCTCTATTCATGTTGCATCATGCTACTGCTAAATGCTACTGTACTGAAACTCAGTTACTGATAAGTAAGTAATTGGTCCACCCAACTACTGACATTCCTGTCAGGCTAGAAACACTCCCGATGTTGAAGCTCTCTCTGCCACTATCAAGTGCTCCCTCTACTGCCCCTACGCTCCTACAACAACTCCATGCCTCTCACACTACTCAAAACTCTTTGTCCCATCCTGCATTGTTGCAACCCTCTTTGTGTATCTCGCACTGCTATAGCCTGCTAGCTCTGCGCTACTTGAGACTCTTGCACTATAGCACTCTCTGCCTCTTCATTCGCATCTGTTTCTACTGACATCCGCTAGTCCTTCTACTCTCTCTTTGGGGCTCCTGTAGCAAGGTATAGTCCAAGAGTTTGGGTACCTCAAGGATCCTACCCCTCATCACCTATAGTCTTCGTAACTACAGCTTGATGTCTCCCCACCTCTTCTCTATAGGCTCATGAGCACTCGTGAGCACTCATGGCACAATCGTCATCCTCTTCTACCTCCTTTCCCACCTTCCCTGGAGCTGCCTTGGGGTCAGATGCCTCTCCCTTAGTCTTCTTCCTTGGACACTAGTTCGCATAATGATCTAGTTCCCCACAGTTGAAGCACTTGACCTTGGAGAGGTCCTTTTTCTTCCTCTTCTCCTGCTTCCCTACAGCTTCCAAAGTTGTATCCTCTTCCTCTTCCTTCTAGATCTTGACTCCTTTGTTGCTACTTCCCGTCTTGCTCAATTGTCTGATCTCTTCTTGGCGAAGAGCCACCCACAATTCTTCACAATCTGGAAGATTTGCCCTATCTAGTATGCTCTGAACAAATGTCTCCCACTCCTCAGAGACTACATTTAGTGCGGTCCTCACCATCAACTTCTAATATAGCATGGCCCCTATGGAATTCAGTTTGTCCAAGATCTCCTTCAACCAATGGAGGAACTGATCTATCTGCTCCCCCTTCTGCATCTTGTATGATCGCAGTGGATTCTCAAGTAACATCTTCTTCTGTGCAGAAGTATGCTGGTACAACATCTTCAACGTGTCCCACATTTCCTTTTTCGTCTCCTTCTCAAAAATATGTTGGACCACATGATCCTTGACCCCATCAAGGATGATGCATTTCACCTTGGTCATTGCCTCCTCGTACTTCTCATTATCAGCCGGGTCAATTGGGATAGCCACTGTTCTCAAGGCAAATGCCTTGATGCAATTTTTATCTAGAATGGACAGGATCCTGGCCTTCCAGACCACAAAGTTGGATGCCTTGTCCAGCTTGTCTTGATCCCTCAATCCATTCATGCCCATCTCTCTGCTCTTTGTTTTGACTCCTCGAGTCTCTACTTCCCTTTGGAAGTTCTCTTTTTGACTCCCTCTGAGTCGCTACTTTCCGTCTGGAAGTTCTCTTCTAGACTCCCTCTAAGTCTCGATTTCCCTCCTGGAAATCTACCTGCCGACTGTCAAATCGCACCTCTCCAATCTTTTGTTCACTTGCAACACTAATCCGGATTCCTTGGCTAGAAATCTGCCTTGGTAGCGACTCCCTCTACCTTGGTTTTTCCCTTTTAGGTATTGTTCTTCCCATAGCACCCCACCAGCTTCACTCCTCGCAAATTTCACATAGCTTCCTAAACCCTAGCAACTGAAGGATTGAGCCTTTAGGCTCTGCACAATCCTGGCATTGGCAGAAATGCTCCCCTAGCCAACTGCGTCAACCCTCCTGGTCTCTGCGTGAGCGTTTTCTGCCCTCCTCAGCCTCTGTGTTGGCCTCTCTCTGGATTGGACTAATGACGCAGCCCCTCTACGTCAACTCTTCTTCTGTTGCTTTCTACAAGGAACAACTTCTGTCACTCGGGACAATTGTCTCTTCTACAGATGCTCTGCCTTAGCTGATGCCTTCAACTCTCTTGTGATTTGCAACACCCTCTGATACCATGTTGAAATTTGTAAGTCTAACCATTAGAAATTTTATCTGTATTCTTCTGGTTTATTTCTCCTACTTTTTAATTACCAACAATTTATTTAAACATATAAATCTCGAAATAAACACAATACAGTCTCAACCATCTACAGATCAACAACTGAAATAAATAGCAAACACACAAGTGACAACGTTATTTTTGGACAACTCATCCCTGAAAAAACCCAATGCGGTAAAATCGGTGCAACAATTCTGAGGGTTTATTTATTATGTAGTCTATCCTTGAGTACAATTGGGTGCCAAACTAGCTCACCCAGCAGAGAAAAATAATGAAAGTAATACGTCTCTATTCGAAAGCAGATATTCAAAAAATCTGTCCCATGAAACCCTCTCCAGCACCACTGAAGCACTGCGCCAGCCCTCTTGGCCACTACGTCAGCCTCAAACCCGTCTGTGTCAGCTCTCTGAGGCATTGCACAGCCTTTATAGCCTTCTGCGTCACTCCTGCTACCCTCTACGTGGATGACACATGCCCTTCTAGCTTTGCGATGTGTCTGTTGGGCTTTGCGTGGCCTTCTTTGGATTCTGCATCTGCCTCTCTGTCTTTGCGCTGGTCTCTCAGCACTATCTCTACCTCTTTGTCCAGTACTCACTGCCCCTTATTGCAAACTGATCAATGATTTTACTTTACTTAGCAAACCCTGCCCTAGTAAATTGAATGACTGATCACTCTCATGTGTTCTCCCACTGACTCTCAAGCCTCCTCTTATACTTTTCTTGTTGGTCCTTCAACGACCGATATTACATCTCTAATCATTGGCTAAGATTATATTTGGCTTGATCCATGTTTTTTGGAACCTTCTAACCCAGTTTTATATTAATACCCATTAATATTTTATTTTATTAAAAATATTAATTATTTTAATATCTTCTTAACAGGGTAGAATCTACCCAAACCATTTCTGGGTCTTGGAGATCTCATGAGCTTTAGCCTCTCCACCAATTTTCATGGCTAGGGCACATCTGATGCTACCCCAAATCAACATATCTTTAATCCAAATCACCCATAAGAGCATGTGATGAGGCATGTAGTTGCAAATATTGAGGTAGAATTTGTCCCTCTTATAAGGCTAGGGATTTCTCTCTTCTTGAATAAATTCTAGTATGTGCTTTTACAAAGATACATGATTATAAAGAGTTAGGTTCTCATTTGTCTTCTAGCAATGCTTAGGATAGTCTAACATAAACCTTTGGGCCAACAAAGTGAATATCATGTTTAAGGTTATAGAATATATTAGGTGCATGAATATGAACATATGGTAGTGAATGAGAACTATAAGGATTTCACTTATTTTCCCTACATGAAGAAGGCAGCCATGAAGGCAATTTTAGGCAAAATCCCCGAATCCATGGCTTTATTGGAGATTTAAAGAAACTAGAACTCCTACAGACCAATGTTGGTTCATTTGAAGAAGTAAATTGGCTAGATCAGAGGGATGCCTCTTAAACATAACCCATATAGTTTCAAATCGAAAGAACATAATTGAATCCCAAATCAATAGCATAATATGGTTAGAATCAGAATTACTTGTTGCTAGCCTTTAGTGCAATAGACATGTCAAAGGTAACTGAAACTCTTAAGGTATATATCTCAGCTAGCCTAGAAAGTGTCAATCTAGGGGCCACTGTTGTTGATATAAATGGAGATGACAATTTTTCGATGAATGTGCAAGAATTGGCCACGATGAAAACATCCCTATTAAGATGATGTTATTGAACAATCAACACCTGGGCATGGTGGTTTAATGGAAAGCCCAGTTTTACAAAGAAAACAGAGCACATACTTACCTCGGGGATCCATTTGTTGAATGTTGTTTTATATGGTGGGATTCTTCTCCAAATTATGCCTTATGATGTTTCCTTCGCAACATTTGACGCAATTGCTAATAATAAAACAATTAACTATCTATAATATTAATAAAATATGTGTAGTCTAATTTATAAATGAAATGAGCTTCTCACTTAAATCTACCATACAATCTCAAGTAACATTGTGATTTTTTATTGTCTAAAAAAAAATTTTTGAATGCATAAATAGAATTAACACCATAAAAAATCTTGAAACTCAAATTTTACATATTAAGTAATTTAAACTCAAGATTCAAAAATCTCTATAAAATTTCGATTAAAATTAATAAAAAAATTATGTTTTGAAACAAAACATTTTATTTACAAGTTAAACTACTCTAATAAATAAATTTTTTATTTAATAACATTTTTTCTAATACTATAACGAATATTTTACTTCCAATATTCGTTGATAATTATCTTACTTCACCTTAAGATATTTAAGATAGCCAAAAATTCAACATGAAATTTTAAATCATTTAAGAGATGGATTCATTTAAAAAATTGAGAGAGTTCACTTATTTAAGTAACTCCCATCATTACTTACCGACTCAGGGGGAGTGGCGGAAAGTTAGAAGAAAAAAGGGAGAAAAACATAAATTCTCCCCAATGCACATTAATTTTCTGGTCATTTCTGTTCTGTTTTTTACTTTGATCAACAGGTTTTGACCTGCGATTGGACATGCACTTCAGCATCTACAAAATGTAATTTTGTTATCATTAATAAAATTACGAATTTTCCTAGGGAAAAAAAATTAACTCCCATCATTAATATATTGATTAAAGCATGTTTGATTGTGAAATTCTTAGGGATTTCTTAACTTACTAATAACATTATTATATTGGTAATTGAATAATATGTACATAAGTTAGTTTTTTTTTTTTTCTTGGTAAAAACTAATTCTATTAAGAGAACATATAGTACAGTAAGAAGTTATAGCCAAGAGAAACAAGAACATAGGTAGCCGGAAAGGATAGGCAATCCACCTCGGCTCCTAGAAGAAAAGAGAAGAGAGCAGCGCTGAGTAGGAATTAACTAGAAGAACCGAGGAGCAAAAACAGAGCATAGGATTCTACCCAACATGGGAAGAATCAACTATTCGGCATTTTTTCCCTTTCTTTTTACCAACTTTGACCCATTCAGGAGGGCATTGCTGAGCTGGCATGATTTGCAAACTGAGTTGGGCTGACTGAGAGGTTTTCTTATCTGAATCCGTGGTAGAGGATTCATGATTCCTTTTTTGAGACATTGGCTGGACAGACAAATCCTCAGGCTCAGCCGAGGGTGGATCATGTGCCATCTTGGCTTCCACTCCTTCCTCACTCTCCTCCTCATCATCCGAGCTGAAATCAAAATCGTCCATGGGGGGAGGTTCATGAGGCTTCCAGCTTTTGGATTTCTGCTTAGGATTGGCTTTCTTCTTTTGGGTAGGCATTGAGGGACAAGAGCTCTGAAGGTGCTCTGTGAGATGGCAGTTGCGGCAGCGGAAGGCTATGTTCTCGTAATCCAAGTTCTGAGTCCAATGGAAGTCTCCAACTTTGAGATTGATCTTGTCAGGGAGACCTTTGCTCATGTCTATTTCTGCACAGATTCTGGCAAAGGTGTATAGGCCCTTTTCCCCTCTAGAAATGTCTGTGTCTAGAAAGCGGCCTAGAGAGTTGCTGATCCCTTGGAATACAGCGAAGTGCCATAGATGCGCCGGGAGATTAGGAAGTCTGACCCAGATTGGGAGCTTGGTGATGATTGTTGTAGATGGATCGAAGTCTGGGAACCAGGGGGTGAGGAATAAACTTGCTGAGCCCCAAAACCATGGCCCTTCTTTTAAAGCTCTTTGGTAGTCCTCATCAAAAGCAAACACTGTAATGAAAAAGCCCTTTGAGCATAACAAAACCTTGCAATTATTGGTCCAGTTAGAGTGAATCCACTGGTACAGGTCTGCTGTACGTGGCCATAGCCCATTGAACCTGCAAATAATGCCATGCTCTGCTAACTTTTGGGTTTGCTCATCCAGCGTTGGATGCACTATTTCAACGGAGGGGGTATCCTCCAGTTTGTCCACCAGAAAAGGTTTGGGAGCCTGAACTGGTGGAACTGTCTTTTCCTGCTTCTGTGCATGGACAACATCTTTGTATGAAAATGCCTTGGCTGAGGATGATTGTCCTAAAACTCCCCCTCTCAAACGAAGGGCAAAAATAATGGATGCATTTCTCTTAATGCTGTAGAAAGAAAGGGGGTTGAGATCCTCGAGTTGTTTACCTTCGTGGAGAAGTCGTTGAGCTGTAGAGGGTATCCCCAGCTTGAGATCCAGAGCATGCTTGAGGTCCTGCACTAGATCCGAAGAGCTCACCCATTGTAGCAGAGTTTTGCCAGAGATGAGCTTGATTTGGATCTGAAACGAGGTAGAAAGATCAGAGTTCCTCTTTCCTCTGCAGATCTGAGACGAGAGGAGGCAGGAGCTTCGCTGGGCTTTCTTTTTCTGAACTTGCCGCAGGGGCATGAGAAGAAATGATGGGAGTGTCCCAATGTCATTGAGCCTGTTGTTGCTTTCCGCTCCATAAAGCTTCCAGATGGACCATCCAGGCAGATCCAAGGTTTTGAGGGAATTCTGAAGATGAAAAACAAAGTATATATTGGCTATCCTTGAGGGACAGAGGAGGTAGTAAAAAGGTTGAGCAACCTTCCAGATCATAGAATGTCTTCCCAGTAGCTGCCACCTGAGGAGAAGCGTGAGTATAATCTGCCTGTTTGTCCTTAACCATTGCGTTTTCAATCTGAAGGGGGCGACAGGTGCGAGAAGCCACAACAGAAGGTTGCAATCCGGCTACCCCAGAGCCCCGAACGGACCAAAAAGGAGAGAGAGGGGCGTTCAGAATAGATTGGAAGACCTGCAGTTCACCGATGAAGGGGGAAGCCAGCGCTCCATGGCTGAAACATGCGTCTCCGTTAACAGCAGAGCCGAGCAGAGGCCAGACGGCGGCCGAAGGAAGGGAGGTAGCGTCAAGGATGTTAGGGTTCATCGTTCAGCTCTTTCTTTTTTTTTTTTTTTTTTTTTTTTTTTTTTTTTTTTTTTTTTTTTTTTTTTTTTTTTTTTTTTAATTTAATGACATGATTAATTTATTTGAGATTTTCTTTTATTTTATTGGAATTTAGCAAAATCATATTGTATTTTTTTGTTTTTGTTTGAATGCATAAATGGATTTAGCATACTCAGAATTTTTGGGATGTGAGATTGTGTAGAGTTCACATATAAAACTTATCATTTCAACAAATTTTTGCTAGATTTTAGGAAAATTTGATGAAAAATATGCCCCAAAAACCTCCAAAACTTATAACAATTAAATTACCACTAATTCAAAACAATTAATTCATTTACTTATTCAAAAATATATTTTAAACATATAACATTTAAAATTAACTAAAATATCTAATTGCTAAACAAATATGAATAAATGGTTTTGCAAAATAATTAAATTATTAATATTTTAATAATTAATTAATTAATAAATATACAATCAAAATTTTCAATTAGATATATTTATATCATTTAATTAATACTTACAATATTAATAAAATAAATGGATAATTTAATAAATTTAATTTTTAAAATATTTTTTAAAATAAATAAAATTATAATTTCATTTCATTAATAGAAAAATTTACTTCAAAAATTTGCCGATAATTATCTTAGCAAATCTTAAGACAATTAAGATGGCCAAAAAGAAGCTCACTCGTTAAAGATCATAACTAACCTTAACATCGGTAGTATAAGTAATATCACAAATGTGTTGACGATACTTTCCACAGTAGCAACTCCGCCTTCCTCCGATTGAGGCATATTGGCTGGAAGACTAAGAAACTGTCTGCCTGTCTCGGCAGAGGACACGCAGTTTATAAATACAGAAACTGAGTCTGTCTGCATCTCTATATCTTCGCCAAGGAGGCCTGAAAATTTCGCATTTTACAACCAGAATGCTCTTTTAAATACAGCCATCGTTATGCCGCAGGATGTCCTTGGATAAGCCTGCCTTGTTGGAGAATTTTAGATGCACCACATATATCCTACGATACAGTGCTCCGAAGTCTGGATGTCCATTGATTGCTTTTAACTATTAAGATAAATACGTGTTAATGTTAGCATAAATCTGAAGAAGATTGAAGTGTGAATCAAGCTGAGTTTATTTTAAGTTGTTTGGATGATTTTGATAATTTTTTTTGGATTAATCATATTATGAGTTTTTGTGAAAATTTCGAACCATCTAATGTGGTTTATTCTCACTTTTGTTTTGAGAATCCAAAAAGAATTTATCAAAATCAGTATGGATTATAAAAATTTAAAATCAATCATTATTTAGATGAGTTTAATGAAAAAATTGCAAGTGTAGATTATGATGAATTTATATTAATTACTTTATGGATGTTATTTACTTAGTTATTTTATATATATATGGGGGTTTAAAATTGTATTGAGATGGTTTAGAATTATAATTTTTAATAGTAAATATAGAAAATTTAATGAGGTGGTTTAATTATTTAGAGTTTTGGAGTTTTTCAGTTTGAATCTGGCAAAACAATTTTTGGTTGGATCTTTTTTTAATTTTTTTAATGTTTAAATTCCATTTTTGAATTATCTATTTAGCACTCTCAAAAATCCATGTGGCAATGAGCTTGTGTAGAGTTCGCATATAAAACGTGTGATTTCAATAAATTTCTACTAGATTTTGGGAAAATTTCACTACAAAACATGCCCAAAAACTACAAATCATAGTACAATTAGATTTAGACTAATTCAATTGTCTTAAAATTTTCAAAACACTTAAATCATTTATATATTCAAAAACACAATTTAAACCTCTAAAATTTAAAATCACCTAAATTATCTAATAATTAAAAAATTTATATCTTTTAATTAATATGTATACTATTAATAAAACAATTAACCATCTATAATATTAATATAAAAAAAATTAATCTAATTTATAGTAATCTAACTCATAAACAAAATAATCTTTTCGCAAAAGCTATAAAATCTCAAGTAAAACCCTCTTACATTTTACACTCACCCAGAATATTCTTTTAACCAGAGCCATCGTTATATTAAGTAGATTATCGATATTATTCCCTCAGTTAATATATGTTATATGTTGGCAGGAAATTATATTATTAGATTATAGTTTTGTTTTGTTAGATTTCTAGTGATAAAACGAGGAGTACGGCCTCTAATGCCGTGCCTTTCCATAATCTTCCTTACAGTTTTTTTTTACAGTAAGAAGCCTTTCCTTTCCATAATCTCTTTCTTTTCTTTTTTTTTTTTGGAAAAAAAGCTTAAGCTTTATATTATATGAATTGGAGAATAACTACAGAATAAAAACCATTACATATCTTTTTGAAGATGATTGGAAAACATGTTTTCCATTTCTTATAAGGGGAGTAAGCGAAAGCTATCATATTGAAATTATATAGGGATCCTCAAAAACAGATTATATAAACCTTGGAGCACAAAGCTTTAGTATTTCAAAGGCAGTGGGTATTCCCTTTTGTACAACAAAATTGCATGTATAATTTAGAGCAGTAAATCAAAATTGACATATGCACGAAACCAAAAAAGAGAAAGCATATACAAATGTTGCAGAAAAAGAGAGAGGCTTGGATTTAACCTGAAAATAGGAAATCCCCCATGTCATACGTATTGTACTCCCAAGTGATCTCCAAATACAAGTTGCTAGGTGCTCCAAACAATCTTTTTTTTTATAAACTGTTTGTTTCCATGTGTAGAAATTCCCACTATAGATCAACAGATTATGCAATATAATAGAGAAAAATACAAAATCTACTTCTACAACAAACTTGCGAAGCTTAATCGAATACGAGCATGATCAAACATAACACATATAACTGAAAATGAGAAATCAATCACACATGAACACAGAAGAATACTCTAGGGAAAGCCTCAGCCTAAAACCCCTCTCTATATTATCATACAAGTGGAAATATGTTCAGATTATACAAAGAATCAACTCAGAAACTATCATGCTCTCTCTGCAATCAAACAATACAGCTCACAGACTGAATAGACACAATATATGCCTTTCCTCAGCCCTACAAGCCTCCTATTTCCTTGTGTAGTTTTTCTTGGGGTAAAGGTTCGCATCTGCTTCACTCTTGGTGAAGCCCAACCTGGTGAAATAGCTGTCGATCTTGGTGTACCAAGCATGGGGTGTTTGCTTTAGCCCATACAAAGCCCTCTTGAGTTGGCACATATGCGATTCACGATCAAAGGTCTCGAAACTCTCTAGTTGCTCAATGTACACCTCCTCCTCAATCTTCCCATTGAGGAATGTTGTCTTCACGTCCATTTAATGGATCAAGGTCTCATCGTAGTCGATCACTTCGACTGGTGAGAAACCTCGAGCAACAAACCTTGCCTTATGTTTCTCAACACTGCCATGAGCTACCTGCTTTACCTTGTAAAGCCATCTAGAACTAACCACTGACTTGTCCTGAGGTCTTGGGACAAAATCCCACACATTGTTTCGAATGATAGAGTCACACTCCTCTACCATTGCATCAACCCAAACTGGTTGTTGCACTGCCTCCTCGAATGAAGAGGGTTCATACTCTACACACTCCCCAACTAGAGCCACGTACCTAGTGTACTGCTCCGGCGACCTCCTCTATCTGCGCTAAGAAGATGGTTGTCCCACATTCTCCATCGCATCCAACATCAACCCATCAACTTCCCTTAAGTGTTTCCTCCCTTCTCGGGAAGTCTCAGCATGAGTGGATGTCTCCACTCCCGGATCCTCTGCATGTGGCTGCTCTGCATTAATCTGAGGCTCCTTCTCCTTAGGAACTGAAAGTTCCTCCTCTGCATGCAACTTGAGCTCCCTCTCAAGTGATACTCACATGGCTTTCTACTCATCGAACTTCAGATCCTTGCGTACCACTGTCCTTTGACTAGTAGGCAGGTACACCTAATAGTTGTGGGGTGTATTAGTGTACCCCACAAGTATTCCCAGCTTAGTTGTTGGATCTAGCTTCTTCTAGGCATCTTTGGTCACATGATAGTAAACTGATGATCTAAAGATTCGGAAGTGACTCACATCTGGTCACCTCTCGGAAAAGGTATCCATAGGTGTCTTCATTCCCAATATACGGTGTGGTCTTCTGTTCTGCAAGTATACTGTTGTATTGCATGCCTTAGCCCACAAATGCAGTGGTAGGCTTTGGTCATGCAACATCACTCGAGCTGCTCCCCACAATCGATCTGTTCTTCTTTTCGGCCACCCCATTCTGCTGTGGGTTATGGGGTGTCGTCAACTCCTGTTTAATTCCTTCTATAGCACATAAGTCCTTAAACTATTGGGAGACATACTCTCCACTATGTCACTATGCAAGGCTTTTATTTTCTTTCCAGATTCTTTCTCTACCAAGGCTTTAAACTCACAAAACCTCAAGAAAGTCTGATCTTTCTTTTGCATAAAGTAGATCCAGCATCTACGAGAAAAATCATCAATAAAAATAACATAGTACCTTTGTTTAGCAGTGGGAGCTGTAGAGAATGGTCCACAAACATCTAAGTGAACTCGCTCCAAGATTGCTCCAGCTCTATTGTCTCGATCCGGAAAGGAATATTTCACATACTTACCCAAGGTACAACCTTTTCATGTATCTGTCTACTCCATTTTTCCCTTGGGAAGTCCGGTAGAAATCTGTTGCATGATCTTCAGAGCTCCATGGTGCAAGTGGCCCAATATTCTATGCCATAGCTCGCCAACATCTTGTCTCTGCACCATCTCAGCTTTGGAACTCAATGCAACACAGTCGTCTACCTCCAGCTTGTAGAGATTCTTTACTCAAATCTTGATTTGCTTGGTCTGTCTAGTGCCGATATGCCTCAGTAATACCTTTCCTTTACTAAAGACTACATCATAGCCTTTATCTTCTAGCATAGCAATGGACACAGGATTCTTCTTCAGACCTGGTACAAACTTTACACCAGTCAGGGTGAGAGGAGCTCCATGCTCCCTCTGAAACACAACTGTACCTTCACATGAAACACGGTACTTTCCATCATCGCCCATCTTGATCTGCATCTGGAGATCCTTCTCCTCCAACGTACTGAAAAGATTCTTGTCACTTGACATGTGGAATGAAGCTCCACTATCCAGGTACCACACACATCCCACCATGGATGAAACCATGCATGCGATAAGAGAGAAATCCAACTCAAAATATGAGGCCAATGCCTCACCATCAAATCCCTTCGAGGATCCCTTCTTGGATTTCTTATGTGGACAATTCGTATTATAATGGCCCACTTCATGATAATGAAAGCATCGCACTTTTGATTTGTTAAACTTCTTCCCACCATGGGAAGAAATGGATCTGGGATGGGACGCCTTCCCTTTCCCCTTCCTTGCCTTACTTGTTAAGGCTAGATTTTCCTCATCATCTTGCTTTGATGAGGATCCATCTCTGGTGCTTCTTCGTATCTCCTCCTGCATCAGATCTGACCAAAGTCATTCCCAATTTAACAGTTTTTATCTTCCATTGAATGAGTCTTGGTAGCTATGCCAGCTCTTAGGAAAACCGAGGATTGCAAGACTCACCATGTCATCATCCATTGTTGTGATCCCTACACTTCAAAGCTCATCCCTGTAGGTGGTGAGCTCGTTCAGATGTGTAGATATTGTGTCAACCTTTTCACACTTGATTTTTTGAAGCTTGTCTTTTAGCGCTAGCTTCCTCTGATTGCTGTTGTTCTAATATAGATCTTTCAATGTTTTCCACATCAAAATGGTGTCTCCTTCCCATGGAGGCTCGAGACAATGTGGTCTCGAACTCCCTCTAGGAGGATTCTCCTTGCTCTAGCCACACATTTCTTCTATTCCGCCAATTCTGTAGCATCAGCCGTTGCCGGCATGGTGACTTCTTGATCAATGAAGTCCTTTAGACCGTTATCCTCTAATACTACTTCCATGCGATCCTTCCAGGCTATATAATTTGACCTGCCATCAAGGGAATACTCGAGTCTTAAACTGTTGAATGCAATTGGTGAAAATGAGATGTGATAGGAATTCGATTTCTATATTCAGGAACCTCAAACTTCTCCCTTTTCCCTTGTTGTATATTGTTCTTCACTTTGATCACCTTTTCTCTGATACCATGTAGAAATTCCCACTTTAGATCAACAGACTATGCAATATACTAAAGCAAAATACAAGATCTACTTCTACAAAAAACTTGTGGAAGCTTAATCGAATATGAGCAAGATCAAATAGAACACATATAACTGAGAATGAGAAATCAATCACACATGAACACAGAAGAATACTCTAGGGAAAGCCTCAGCCTAAAACCCCTATCTATGTATTATCATACAAGTGGAAATATGTTCAGATTACTTAAAGAATCAACTCACAAGCTATCATGCTCTCTTTGCAATCAAACAATACAACTCACAGACTAAATAGACAAAAGATATGCCTTTCCTCAGCCCTGCAAGCCTCCTATTTCCTTGCGCAGTTTTTCTTGGGGTCTAATGATGCCACCTGTGTGATTGGCCTCACCACACACTCACTAAACTGAAGAAGTAACTGCGCAATCTCCAAGGAATGAATTCCATATGCATGCAAGAGATATCCTCCAAGGAAAATTCCTGCAACTGATAGTACACTGTCCCATCATCTGATCTCAACTGGGTCTCTGTCTGAACTGACATGCATGAGTTATTTATGAGAGAATATTCAGTTATCTGAAGTGTACCAGTTACATGCATGCATGCATTAACTAACTGAAAATACAATTAGTTCAACAACTATTTGAACTAATCTAACTGGACTTAACTTGGTTATCTTAGCTAACTAATTACAATTCAAATTACAACTCATCCATATCTCTTTAACTAAGGGATAAATTCCTCAATTAATGGAGAAACTATTGCACGTCCACACATAGATTTCATGTTTGATTTTCTACAACTAATTAACTCAAGATAAATTAATTAATTATTTTACAAACAACTGCTAAGATCAAATTCAAATTTTACTTCTCTATTTTAGTTCACGGACTAACTAAAATAGGAAGGTATCCTGAAATGCTATTTATGGCAGTGCTATTTTTTATCACTTCTATATTTAGCATTTCTTGTTGCTATTTTCAACACCATGTTCTAGGATCTATGTATGTGATGGATTGTGTAGTCTCCCTGAAGCTGCCAAAGGATGCCTATTCTCTTCAGCCATCCTTGTAAAATAGGAGTGTTAATGGAGACCTTACCCAAAACTTGATCAATAATGATCTACGAGTCCCTGTATATGTGAAAGTATGGGATATTTAGAAAGTTATTGAACCACAAGAGCCCCCATAGAGCAATTGATTGCGCTTTGTTGTTGTAGTGGCCTCCATTCCAGAAAATCTTGTAGGATAGTTTAGCTGATATAGTAATCCAAACCCCACATGCACAGGAACCCCTTTGTGCTGTTCCATCAAAAAAGCCCATTGGGTACATAAACTGTGTGTTATTATGCACATGTGGGTTGTTGTTGGGATGATTGGGTTGTGAAAAGAAAACATAGAAGTTTGATACGATTCGATTAGAGACCTGATGAAAGTCCTCCCTTGAGTTCTAAAAAAGATACTTGTTTTTCCAGTTCCAGATGGTCCATAAAATAAGTAATGGAATAGCTCTCCATGAGGATTTCTGAGTGCTCCACCACTTTAGAGATTCCTTGAAGGAGGAATGCAATATATACTGAAAACCAAATTTTTTATACAGTTTCTTCCATACCTGCATAGTATGTCGACATTGCAGAAAAATATTATTGTTGTTTTCATTGTCACTTTTACAGATAGAGCATATACCCGGCCCTTGCCATTGTCTTTTCTGTAAGTTCTCCCATATGTGATTCTTATTGTGGAAAGCCAACCAAGAAAAGATGATGATTTTATTTGGGATTCCTGTTTTCCAAAAGGCAAAAGGGAATTATAAATATGCTTGCAATGATGATACCCTGGAGAGAGAGAAATAAGTATTGGTAACAATGATATTATCAGTTGCCATCTTACCCTTCCATGTGATTGAGTCTCGGGGTCGCATGCAGCAGATGCCAATGTGTTTGATATTTGCTATAATCTCGTTCCACTGTAGGCCCATGTGGCCATTAAGGCCAATAGAGTGGGTGTCTTTCCAAATGGGAACTGGACCTTGCCAATCAGTTATAGCTTGACCCCAAAAATAAATGCCCTATCTATTTAGGAGAAATTTGATGTTCTCAGGGATGGAGCATTCCTCCCCAACACCAAGGATTGGGTCAACAACAATGAGGATACAATTTCTAGTTTGAAATTTCCATGTAAGTTGTTGAAAGAAACATTTTTCTATTTTCTGGAAGCTTTTCCAAATGGTAGATCCCTGCTTGATGCCTATGGTGCCTTTTCTATACCAATTCCTGAAATATTTATTCTTGAGGTATTTGTGCTAGATGATTTTTCTCCAGGGGCCATTCCCAAATAAACCTCTCCATAAGGATTTCATCAACAGCGTTCTGCCAAATCTGTGAAGACCCATAATCCCCCATCCACCTAATTCCTTCACGAGAATGATGCTGACCAGTTTGGTGAGATAGTATTTTTTTCATTTTGTGGCTACCTCCACATATGAAGTTTGTTGTTAGGCAGTTTAGATCCTTGACAATGGATGCAGGGATGTGGTATAGATGAGCCCAGTAAACCGTCAACTGTGCTAAAACTGCTTGGGAGAGGGCAACTCGCCCACCTAGTGAAATACATCTGAACTCCCACCCAAATATCCTTTTGAAAAATTGGTCAATAATCCATTGTCAGTCAACAAATTTGTAACAGCAAGGTTTTAAACGATATCCAAGATATTTCATTCCCTTTTGAATAGGCATTGCCTTGATACCAAATAAATCTTCAAAATATGTAATAATCTCCATGTCTCAATTTCCGTGGTATATTACATATTTTCCATTATTTATGTGCAATCCTGTAGCATTTGCAAATTTGTTAAAAATATTAAAGAGATATAACCAAGAAAAGTGACAGAGCATACCCAGGATCAAAATATCATCTACAAAAACACTGTGTGAAATGTTGGTGTTTTTGCCTATCATCAGTGGGCGGAATTGTTCCTCTATTACCGCTCTTTTTATGTGTAGACTTAGGCTATTCATTACCAGAATGAAGAGTAGTGGGGAAATTGAGCACCCTTGCCGCAAACTTTGAGCAGCCCGAAAATATTTAGTTGGATAACCATTTATTAAGACATCATAATTTACATTATCTACACATGCCATTATCCATTTTATAAATCTAGGGCTAAGTCCAATTTTGATAAGGATGCATCTAAGGAAGCCCCAATCCAGGCAGTCGTATGCCTTCCTCAGGTCAATCTAGAAGATAGCTGCATTTAACTTCTTGATGTGTATCGAATGCATAATCTCCTGTGTGTTTGCAACAACATCATGGATGAGCCTGTTCTAGAGAAACCCATGTTGTTTAGGATCGATGTACCGTGAAAGAGTATTTCACATTCTGCCTACAATTGTCTTTGAAATGATTTTGTAAATAATGTTGCACAGGGAGATCGGCCTGAATTCTGAGATTTTTTTTTACATTTCTATTCTTTTGGAATGAGGGCAATAAATGTAGAAGTGATGTGTTGATGTATTTTTCTCGTGGATTTGGATTCCTCTACCATGCTCAAAATATCATTCTTAAAATGTTCAATTGTCCATCCATCAGGACCCGGATATTTATCCCTCTTGAAGGATTTTAGCACATTCAGGAGTTCTTCCTCCATGACTATCTTGTAGAACTCTTCATTTTGCTCGTCTTCGTACATAGTGGGATAAGGCTCTATTCCCCATATTAGATCCTCCACCATTAAAATTTCATTTCTATCATATGCCTTCTGAAAGTAATGAACAGCCGCATTGCAGATACCTTCTTTTGTTTGGTGAATTTGGCCATCCTCATCCATAATCTCCTAGATGGAATTTATGTTGCAGCAATGGTTAGAAAATCGGTGGAAAAAATTTGTATTGCGATCACCCTCCCTTATCGAGGTTGTGCTGCGTTTTAATCTCCATGTAGGTTCATCAAATGACAATATGTTTTTCTTTCTGATTTCAAGTGCATGTATTCGGAGCCGGATCTTCATAGGAAGGCAGTGGGAGGATATTTTGGGAAGCATACGATCCAATTCTTTCTTAATGTCATCAAGTTCTTTACTGTGGTCCTTTTGATTTTGTTTTTGCCAGAGCTTGACTTTCCCACGAAGGGAATCTAGCTTGTTAAGGAGATTAATCATGGGGGAAGTACTAGGAAGAGCTTGTCACCCCGAGGTATCCTAAACAAGTTTATTGAAATATGGATCTTCCAACCAGGATCTGTTGAATTTAAAAGGAATGCCCATACAGATGCTTGTTTTCCTCCATTGAAACGAGATGGGCCTGTGGTCAAAAGTGAAGTTGGATTTCAGAGTCTGTGGTTTGTGCTTTTTGAATTTTTGGTCGGAGAATCCACAGTAAGAGAATTTTTACACCAACGTTTCGAATCCCAAATGGGATCCATCATCAGGGTAAAGAGAAAGATGACAAAGATGATAAAAGGAGAGCCAGAAGGAGGAGAATAACATCTTGAATTAGACTGGCCAGAGGGTCTGTTTTTTGGCAGTGTCCCCATACTTCATCACAACTTATGGTGCAGTTCAGGTCCCCCGCAATGATAAGGGGCACCAAATCCGTCATTCCAGAGGAGAAGACACGATCCCAAAAAATGAATTGGTCCTTGTAAGGGGCATATGTATTGAGGATGTGAATGTTGCCAGGTATTCCGCGAAAACTAGCTTCTAGCAGAATACTTGCAAAACACCGAAAGGCCTTCACAGAGACACAAGAAGGATCCCATAAGGCCACCAAACCCCCAGAGATACCAGATGAAGCAGTTGCAGAAATGTAGCAATTCAGAAACATTTTCTGAAAGTATAGAACAACCTCTGTGACATTATGCGTAGATTCTTGTATGAGAGTGATATATGGGGGAAGAGAGTAGAGCAGGTTTTTGAGAGTTAAGAATTTTGGGCTAGCCCCTAGGCCCTAGATGTTTAGGGATATGATGCCGGTCATGGGAGGAGATCATTGGGCTGCCGTGCTCTAAGGGCCCCAGAGGAAGAAAAATATGCAATTGGTACATCAACAAGGAAGCGGTCCATTGGGGAGGCAGATGAGATATTTTTATTTCTTCCCCGAAAATGTCGGCTACCTCGGTTTTTCTTCCGTCGGATATTAATATTGCCAGCCAAGGTAGGGCTGATGTGTGGGGAGGTAGATGTCATAGGATTATGGATGGTGAGGGAGTGTAGGTCTAGGGTCTTTCCTTGTAAAAGGAAGTCCATGTCACTTTTGACAGAGTTTGTAGGAGATGCAGTATGTGAGTTAGCAAGAGGGAGACTGAGGTAGGGGCATTTGTCCTTGGATTGACAATGGGGTGGAATAGGAGCAGGGGTGGGTACATATCCGATATGTGAAGTGGATGGAATGTTGTGATAGGGATGTGTAGACAGAAAAGGAGCAGGTATTTCATTGCACGGGGTAGGTTTGAAAGGTGGAGGGTAGTTAAAGTGAGTTGGACATCCAGGTAATGGAAAATCTGACTTTTTAGAGATATTTGGGGAGGATAGAATGAAAATTGGAGATGTTACCAGAGAACCAAAAGTAATAGGTTGGCGAGAATTTTTCTTTCGAGGCATACCTGGATTAGGCGTTTTCTGATTCTGTGACACAAGCCTTCGACCTTTTATGCTTGGACGTTCCCTATTAGAATTGGACAGTGGGGAGGCGTTGTAGAATTTCCATCCATGTAGGTGACCTCCAGGACGAAGAGGACATTGTTCATGCAGGTGTCCTGTTCGGTGACAAAGAGAGCAGTGAAAGGGCACCCCCCAGTAATCGAGTCTCTGATGGAGATTAATATCCTCCCAGTTCAAATTGATGTTATAAGGAAAACTGCCATGATATTCCTTCTCAATGAGAATCCAAGCTACTCTCTTGTCTTGTGCACCAAGGCATCTCGGGTCCACATAGACAAATTTTCCAATGGAATTTCCTATGTACGTTAGATCCTGTTTAGTCCACAGTTCAATCGGAAAACCAAGCAATTTAACCCAGATCAATTTATTGATGGGTGTTTTGTGCAGAGGGTTATATCCAATGTACCAATTATGCAGGGCTAGAAAGATTTTTCCATGGACCCATGGAATGGATATGATTTCCTCAAGATCCTCTTGACTGAGGAAGTGGAAACTGTACCAACCTTTCATTAGTCTAACTATTGTAGGAAGGTAACCGAGCATATTTTTCCACTTCTTTTCTAACCAATTCCTCATCTTAGAGTCCTCCATTTCCGGGAAGTACCAGCAGCCAACAAGAACACGCTTCTGTAGGCTATTGATGTGATCAACCAGGGTGGTGCTATCAAGAGCTATAAGCAGGGGTGGTGGAGTTGTTGTCATAGAACAGTGTTTATGACATTGTTCATGGAAGGCATGTTCACCACCCTACAATGAATGCAGAGATAAATCGACAGCCGACGCATGGATATCTCCAAGAGTAGTACGACATGCATCTAATGACCATGGTCCCATGTGGAGTGATTCTTCTTCCATGGTGACACGGATTAAAGTTGAATTGGCAGACACATCAGAGCCTACATCCATCTAGAGTGTAAAAAATGGGGGAGTGACAGCGTATGGGGTGTCAGTGTAATAGGGAGGAAAAGGGGTTAAGTCAAATATTAATGAGGGCAGGTGTGAAAGATCCAAGGGAGATCAGATTGCCTTGGGAAAGTTAATCCCCGTAAATGAGGTGATATATTGCGTGTGAGAGATTAAATTCCACATGCCACGGGGGGGAAAAACATCGTCATTTGGACAATCTAGAATAGGAAGCAAAACGAATGTACTGACAGAGGGAATATTGGCCTGATTTGGAATGTAGTGAGGTCAGAGAGTGTATGGGTAGGCATACGCGTGACATGAAGTCAATTATGAGGTGAGGTGTCCGTGGACACCCGTTCCACCTAACCTACCGGAAAAGAGTTGATGATTTCCTGAGTTTGTTGTTCCGACCACCAGAAAATCCAGGGCCAGAACCAAGCGAAACCAGAGAGGCAAAAAATGTATATGTAAATTCGCTAAATTATATAGCAGATTAACAGTGATTAGAGCATGAGATAGATATAATTGGAAAAACCTAAATGTGGCTTGCGTAACCCGTCAAAGAAATAGGAACCAAAATATCAAGCGATTCTGTGAATATCTTAAATTCCAAAACTAGATACAAGCACTGAAGTTTAGAAAACAATACAACAACAGAAACATCCCTCACATTTACACCAGTATCTGCCTATTCGGAATCTAAACTCAATGCAGGGTCGATAAATGACAATAATATCTTAAATTTGAGGCCAAAAAGGATGGGGGATGGATAGCCACCAGGTAGAAATAACAGAGAGTAAATTTTTAATGGCACCAATACAAGATGGCATGAGGAAATACATAAACAAAAGGCGTTTAACAGAGCTAGAAGAAAAACTTTTTCATGTATGTTCACCTATTTTGCAGAAATAGAGCTAAGATTTAGGCATACCTGTTAGTTGTCCCAAGTCCATTTGTGGTAGTAGCGGTCATATCCCAAGGGGAGAAGACATTTCGGAACCACTCATACACCACTGAAAAGTAAAACTAAAACTGTCTTTCAGGGCGATAGTGAGAAGGAAAAACAAATCTTGGGTCACCGTCTGATGCGGAGGCAATTTAAAAACCAAGCCCTCCCAAAGGACACTGTAAGCCCAGTGGCCAGGAAGAAATCAAAAGCCCTTGTCTTAAGGGTAAGGAAAGGTTATCATAACCGCATCTCTGCAATAATGGTGGTGGAATGACAAGTCATTGCATTGCTTGATGATGTCTCCACCTTAACTGTAGCAAAATTGATTGTCTCATAAGTAGCAACCTGCGCGAATGTGTGCTACATGATACCACAATAATTCGACTATTGTTGATCCCTACTTATCTGAACTCATAAACATAAGGTGAAACCCACCAGTATCGTATGTTGATGACCTACAAGCATTGTAAACTACACATGAAAATATTTCCTAGTCACATCTAAATATTTAATGAATAACAATAAGAGTCATGGAACCAATTCTTTCTTCAACGTCGATGTATCTCTTCCTGATAGTGTGAGGACACGCAATAGAAACTGACTGTTTATCTGTCTCTCTAACTTCGTCGTAGACCTTATCTTGATAACTTGAAAATTTCCAGTGGAACCCTCTAGGAATTTACATCCAGAACCTCCTTTTAACTACGACCATCCTTATGCTGCGGGATGTCCTTGGATAAGCTTGCCTTATGGGAGACATTTTAGATGCACCACATATATCCTATGATACAAGGCTCCAGGGTCTGGGTGTCCCCTGATTTCTTTTAACTATTAAGATAAATACGTCTTAATATTAACATAAATCTGAAAAAAGTGTAACTGTGTACCAACATGACTTTATTTTAAGTTATTTTAATGAGAGGGTGAAAAAGTTGTAACCGTGAATTATGATGAATTTATATTTATTAGTTTTATTGATATTATTCTCTTAGTTATTAGATAATTGAATTAAGGTTTTTATCATCTATATTGAGTTTATGAGATAAGTTTTCAGAAATAATCACATCAAAATTCATTTGTCGACGCGATCTATATCAAGTTTATGAGACAAGTTTTTGGCGATAATCACATCAAAATTCGTTTGTCCACGTTCAAGACAAGATGAAGAATCAGATAAAGGAAGCAAGTTAAATAGAGAGACCGATCCCTTCCAACGACTAGAAAAATTGCTACTTTAAACCAAAAAAACTACTACCTTTGATTGGGCTTCAGCTACAATTGACAAGACCCAGGTTAAGAACGAATAATTATTAATTAACTCATTAAATTGTTTATTAGATTTATTTAAATATGTATGTTTATAAATTCTTTTAAATAGGTTTATAATAAAATTAATAAAAACTTAAAAATATAATTTTTTCAAAAAAAAATTATGTTTTAACCTTTGTCAAATCGTATATGCGGTACCATGTTATTTTATTATAAGGTCATATCAATGTTACAATTAAATGAGAATTAATCTAAAAGCTTGAAAAAACTTAAAAATATCACTCTTTTTAGTTAATTTTAAAATGTTTATTTAACTATCAATTACTAAATGTTTATTGTTAATAATAATGAACTGTGTATATTTAAAAATATTTTGGAAATAATTAATAATTATTTATATATAACCTATTGAATAATAAGTACTTCAGTAATACTTGAAATAATATAATAATATATGGTTATAAATAACTAAAATAATTGTTTATATCACATCATACCACAGTAACATAGGAATGTTTTGTTTTAATTTGGATAATGAAATGAAATGGTTTTAGATATAATATATTAATTATTTTTATTATAATAATATTATATTTAAATTATAATTTATACTTTAATTTTTAATATAGGAAATTAAATATTAATATTGTTATATTATTTTAATTAATTAAGAGTAAAGTTTTTTTCGGTAGAAATTATATAAAAAGAATTTTGGTTTGAACTGCATTTTGAAGCAACAGTGTGGTTTATATGTTTTAATTATTTATAATTAATTAATTAATTTAAAAGTTTATAATTAATATTAAATTAAGTATTAATTAGTAAATAATTGTAATTTAATTTAGGATTAAAATTTAATTAAAAATTCTGATTTTTAGCCAATGCAAGAGATTTTTCAGAATTCTAGTAATTTTGACACCTCAAAGTTAGAAGCTCATAAGTTGCGTTTTGCTTGGTCAAATGAGCCCTGAGATGGCTCGTTGGATAGATAAAATTATGGAAAATCTTTTTGAAGTGGTTTCATAACCAGAGTTGATCATTTAATGGATTTAAAATCAGCAGAAGATCAAGCTTCGAATTTTTAAACAAAACTAATTTTATGAGTTTAATTTTCTGCATTTTCATTTGCTCACATTTTCTAATAAGTGCAGATTCATTCATCTAGGTTCTTCTTGACCAATTAGATCTTCACAAATATAAATAAAAAACTCAGATTTATTTTTACTTAATTATGTAATTGAGTTTTGATTGGATATGTTTTATATTCTAGATTTAGTATTTTGATTTTAATTTGCAATTTAATTAAATTTTTATTGGATTTATGCAAGGAAACAATTTGAAGAGATGAAGATTTCAATCAATGAGAATTCTCCAACAACACAAGAATATGATTTTGGGCCAATGAAAATTCATTGACCAGAACTACTCTTCAATAACTTTCCTATTGGTAATTATTTTTGTAAATAAATAGTAGATTGTAGAATGTATTAGGGGGCTTCTCTCTACTGCAATTTGGTAATGCTTAAAGCGATAATGTAATAGGGATTTCAGGTTGTAGGTAGTGAGAAGATCAAACTCAGATTTGGGGATTATTGGGATTTTCCTTTTGTATTTTGAACTATGTATGGAGAGTAGAGATTGCACTATTGCAGCTCTTCTTTTAACAACAGAAGTTCAAGCATTGTAAAGGGTTGGGGAAGATCAGAGCCAGAGAAATAGTTTCACTAAATTGGTATTTTTAAAGTACCATTGTTTTAATAATAGTTTCATCTTATAATATAAGAAACTTGTGATTTTCAGTCATATTCGTGCACTATTGTCTATGTGAGTGATTTATTGTAATTATTTGTTGTTTATCTCTGCTCTTATGTGTTGGATTCAGATTTTTGAGTAACTACTTACTCAGAAACCATCTTTTTAATTTCATCTTACCAAAAAGGAATATTATGTGAACTATTTCCTTATCTTATTGTTTAACTATTTGAGTTACTGATTTAACAATCATCATCATTTTGTGAACTACTTCTTGAATGTTGTTGATTAATTACTTTTGTTAATAAATCTATGAACATAATGTTTTTTGGTATTCATAATATCAGTTAATTGAACTACTTCATTAAGTTGATATTCATTATAATCCATACATATTTAAATCCCAATCATTTAAATATTATGCTCTCAGTTGGGTTAGATCTATATATGCCTAATTGAGTTAGGATTAGGATATATTTTCCTTCTGCTTGCATTTTAGGATAATTTAGCATTTAGATTTAATTCTATATTTCTAGAAGTTATCTTATCAAAGAGGCAAAATTTAGTTGTGGCTTGGCTGATCCCTAGATCAGCTCAAGGATCACTTTATTGCCGCATCAGTAAGAGGGTTGATGTGATGTCTCTTCTCTATTGGTAGATGAAAGCCATATTTTAAGCCATTGGAGATAGAGAGAAGGTAATTGGACCTAGTTTAACCAATCAGAACTACCATTTCGAAGGAAAAGGAGTTATTTTAAGTTTTGAACCAGGTTGTCTCCCTTATAGTGTTGTAGGGAGATAATTTGGAGCCTTCAACATCTTTGGCACTAGAAGGAGGGCCTGTTGGGATAGGGTCCCTAGGGTCAACTTTGGGTTAGTTTAACCAATTTTTGTAATAGATTTTGTAAAAAATGTAAAGTCTCTGCGAAGTGTGGAAGCAGAGTGCGAAACTAAGTAGGATTCAAAGGGGCTTTAGCTCCTTGTTTGGGTAAGTGATATGTCGATTTTGAGACTCACCCATAGGCCGCGAGCCATGGTATGGTAAGCAAGAATGCTATATATATTTAAGTCATAGAAAGTCTAGAAGTAGTAACTAAGATAGAAGATTATTGGTTTTGGGCATTTGCTAAGACAGGAAAGCTTTGTTTACTATACTTAGGTGAAATGGGAAGGCTCCTGCCGCTGAGTGCACAGAGACCTTGGCAAGTTTGCAGTTGAGTGTGTGGTCTCCTGTAGCTGAGTGCGCATGGTAGAAGAGTCTATGAACTGGATGTTGAACTTAATAAAGACTAATTTTGGGAAAAATACCTTGCTGTAAGTATTATTCTTATTTCTGTTCAAGTTATGCATTATGCCTTAATCATCTATTTTCTATGGAATGATGTGTAATTATTGCGCAAACCTATTGAATCTTTAATTTTTATGGATGAACTAAGTAATTATTTGATTTCGCGAAGATAAAGGTTAATTATGTTATGATTTATGTTGAATCAGGTAGATCTACGTGAAGGCAGATCTAGGGTTACTATTTAGTGCGTAAAAGTGGATAATTTGCTTCCTTTAAGTCTATAAAATCTTATTGCAGACCTTCGTGAAGGTCTAGAAGCTATTTTCTTAGAGTTACAACGGTGGGTCATAGAAGGATACATATATGCGCGAAGGAAGATCTGAGCTATAAAAGCTTAAGATCACTTATCACACGGTCTCTGGATGCAGAAACCTGGTTCTAGCATCCCCAATACTGCCTCAGGTGAGACTGTAGCCTGTGTTATGCAGGTTATTGCTGAAAGGGCTATCAATTAGGATTTTGTTGGTTGGCATGATCAACTCTGAACCTGGGCCAGGCCCCCTTAAGCCAACAAATGGTTACGTTGCTGGGAACGAGATCTATCTAAGATATGTGTGATAAATGGTTTCTTATGAAGAAAGAGATTGACAAGCGGATTGATCGAAATGTGCACATGTTCACGGCTCAAGTAAACATGAGCCCTAAATTATCCAAGGATTGGTGGTTGCAACTATTTTTGTACATAGATGAGACCGATGCGTTCTTCTGTTTCTTCCCTGATGAACTACACAAATGGTTATCTAAATTGACCAATAGGCAAGGGACGTGGAGGCTTGACGGTCCTATAGTGTGGACTCCTGAGCTAGTGCGATGTCTGGAGGTATCAGGAAGCAATATCGTGCGGGTTGTGGATCACTGAATTGATCGCACATTGGGAAGTTTTGTGACTTATTTTGTGATCGATAGAAATATCAGCTATAGAGAAGCGGAAGGAAGGCTCTTTAAGGGACCGCGAGGTAAGTATTTAAAATGATTAAAGACTTGGATTAAAATGTTGTTATGTGAAAGGAGGGTTATGCATTTACCTTAATGTTTGGAGCTACATGAAGTGGGAGATTATTTTGAAGGAATGAAGGATCAAGCTCAAAATATAGTCCACTCATTGAACCCCCTTCAAGTGACGATGAAGGGACAATGCAGACTACGCCACGAAGTGTAGTTCAATTAATTACGTGGGGTATCCCAAGGATACCTCATCCATCCACTCCAACTCCACCTCCACCTCATACTCCTACACCTTCAACCCCTCCACCTCCACTTCCACCATTCAACATGGTGAACACGATGAAGATGTAGATTTTTAGAGGAGTAGGGAGTGAAGATCCCGAATAGTTATTTTTTTTCACAAGAGTTGTATGGAAGGCACAACATATTACAGATGATAACATCAAGAAAGTGCAGCTGGTCATAGTTCCCTGGCCTCAAATATGACCATGTTTCCATCATACAATACCACCATTCATAACCTATATTCATTTACTTTTAACCCATTTTGTACCATAATTCCATAACTTGTTGCCAAATACATATCTTACACTCTATGATTGGTTATCATTAGTTTTCTTGACTCTTCTATGATTAAAGATTATTTTTCCATGATTTTCTAATGACAGTTTTCTAAGTTCCTTTATTGCAGGGTTCCATCACCAAAATTCTTCACAAGTCATTTGAACTAGTTGGTGCAAGTAGAGTATGAGAATATCCAATTTGGATTTTGGACATTTCAACACACTTTTGGGGATAACCGAGGGAGGTTATTGTCAAAAATAATGTTTTAATACCTTTCCATGTGTTATATTACAACCAAGTCACACATGTGGGTCCCTAGGAGCTAATTAACATATCTGCTCAAAATGTGCACAGTTTCTAAACTGCCAAGTTTGACCTCGATTTCCATGCAGATGGAGGTGAATCTGGAAAATATGAGAAAATGGGTTTTTTAACCATATAACCAATTATCTATATCAAAAGCAGTCTCTCCATATTTGAATTTTTCTAAAATTTATAAGCAGGTCTTGGAGGCAGTTTTATACAAAATGATTGTTTTTCCAGAGTTCTAGAATCTTGCAAAAAGAGCCAGACAGCCAACATGGGAACAATTTACGAGCATATGGAATTGAATGAGAAAAATAAAAGAGAGGTTTCCATTGAAAATATAACAATTTAGCTTCCCTCTAAACAATTTTCCAAATTCGCCATGGTTAAGAAGATATGCCAATATCTTTGGGGTCAATTTGTTAAAATTGATCAATTTTCCAGAATTGAGGAAAATGACCAATTTGCCTTGTAAATATTATAAATGGATAAACCATGGTTTGTATTGTAAGCTTTGGGAAGCTGTAAAAGGAAGATAAGCGGGGAAGTAATAAAGGATGGATTGAAGCTTTGTTGTAATAATTGCATCTTAATTGAATTTTGTTTCATCTCTAAATTCTCTATAAGTATTATGACTATGTTTTAAAATTCATTTTTATTGAGTTAGTTTAGTCTTGCTTTAGGAGTGGCAAGGACCCACCACAACTAGAAGCAAGTTCTACAACCAGTATAGATCTTAGGATTAAGTTTGATCATTATTTCACAGTATGCATATTTGTTGAGAGCTATTATTCAGATTTTTGAATTGTCATTTTTATTTTGTACTTAAATATGTCCACTTTTCTATAAATTCAAATTGAAAGAAATAGATCTCACTTCTCAATTGGTTTAGATCAGAAAAAGTTTCATTGGTTTCCTTTATATAATTACATAACACAAAAGCATTTGTGAAGCATTCTTAATTCGAGAGTATGTAAGGATTGATTATGGTATCTGAGATCTCAAAATGAATTGAGTTTATGCTCTGTCTATTTCCATGTCGTGTCGCATTGTGTTTAATACTCAAAGGTGTTTAATGACGAACTTGTTGATTCTGAACCCAACAAGTTCAGAGAAGTATTGAATTAAAATTGAAATACAGTGCGCATTAAACATAGGTTTTCGGAGTTTGTTGTGATAACGTTAAGTCCAAAATAGGAATAGAGTTCCTAAGTTTATTTGCAGAAATTTTAAATTTGAAAAATATTTGATCTTTTAATCTAAGTGTGTTAATTTAGGCAACATGGAAATATTAATTTGAAATTGTCATTTTGATGATTTGTAGAATTGAGGGTGTGAACTAGACATGATTAAGAGATAAATTTCAATGCTTATTGATTTGTGTGATCATGAGAATTAGATTAATTACAATTTTGTTTGAATTGTGGTTATTTTCTACATTAGAATAGGGTTTATTTCAACTGCAAGTGTGATTACTTTCTCGCATTAGATTACTAATACTTTCTTGCATTAGATTAAGAGTATTTTTTGGCATTAGATTTTGGTTACTTCATTACATGTGTGGTTACTTTTCTGTACTAGATTAAGTTTCATTCCAATGCAAGATTGGTTACATTTGACAATAGAGTTCCATTTCCTTACATGTCATTTGTTTCGATTGCTTTGAGTTTTATAATTCGATTTCTTGACATAGCGTTAGTTTAGAAGTCTTTGTATTTTGTACTTAATTCAAAAATAGGAATTTGATATTAATTTAGGTTAGACGCTTTGATCATGTGTTACCTGTGCTTGTGCCTCATAGCTTATGACTCCCAAATTGATAATTTAGAATTATTACACATATAATTCCCCAACATTTTTGGCGGTGTTTCCAGGGAGGTGCTAAAGGGATTAGAGCGTAGTTTATTTCACGATTTTTCTGTGTGGGGAGGATTTTGTAGGACAACAAAGGGTGGAGAGAGTACGGTAAGACATGAGTGAAGAGCCATGCATCCACTATACTGGGGTTGCTCCAAAGTTTGGTTGTCAAACTAAGAAAGTTTAGTGAGTTTTCTTGCAATTAGCAATTTTTATTCATTTAGAATAAACATTTCAAGCTCTTAACGACAAAACATTTTCGGGGTGCTGTAAGAACTCCTAGGTACTAATCCATGTGTGGAGACAGGGATTTCTAAACTAGCAAGCATGATTCAAAAATTATTAAGAATTTGAAGGAGGTATCTCAAATCCTAGAAGCAGCTAAGGTCTCTTCCTCTCAGGAAGAGCAGATCTTGACAACAATCAAGAACCTTTATACCTCTCTAGAAGTGCTTGAAGAACCTGATCTCCATGAGCCACAACCACATGAAAAGCTAGAATCCTCCAATAATCACATTTTCCAATCTTTAGAGGAAAGTGAGGACTTATGGACAACATCTATTGGAGAGAAGCCCCTAAAACTAGGGATCGAAGAGGCCAAAGAAGAGGACATGCAACATTGTCCAAATGAAGAAATGGACCAAGACCACTATAATTACATCGAGCATTGGTTCCAAACCAGTGCTACATCAAGGAATCATTCTCTTCTTCACACTTTCTTAGCATCATATAATTTGCAGTTGCTAGTCTTACATGCTCGTGTACACTGTAAAGTTTATATGTTAAATTTGAGCATGAATATATCCTTGTACCTGATCTACACATTGCTTCACTGAACGTCGCTTTCACTTGAAGGAGGAAATATTTTCTCTAGTACAGTAGGAAAGTTAGTAAATAAATAAATGAAAATAGCAAAGAGAAAAATAAGTCCTTTTGTGAAAACCAGATTGTCTGGCGCAACTAGAGAGGGACTTTGCTTGAAAACCAGGTAACTAGCGGGAAAGGTTCCCAATAAAGTTTGTAAATTTGTATCAGTTCTTCAAATCATGTATCTTTCAAGTCATTATATTTGTACTCGAGTTGTTTGATGTGGGGTTCCTTAAGGCCCACCTGTCAACAAGCCTTATCTCATCAACATCATCAAATTATCTAGGATTATGGTTAGGGTTAGATAAGGTACCTTGGAGCCTGCATGCCTTAATGGCAGGTACCCTTGTCATCTACTAAGCAAATAAATCAATGTTTCTTGGTGGATGAATTTTGCAGTCCATTCGACTTCGAAAAATCCATTCACGGCTAGTAGAATGTACCTAGTGCCTCGATTCCCATTGACATCAAAGGTGGGATATCTCGCATTGGTTAACGACATTCTCACAATGCTCGGTAATCCAAAGATTCTTGCTTATTTTTGACATAGAAACCATTTATTTGCATATGCCAGATTGCACACGGGTGTGTAGAGGTTGAGGACTATACAATTTTGTGATCTCAACACAAATTTGCAGCAGTTTGGTTCTTTCTATCAACATTTCCATTGACATTTGTAGCAGCAGTCACCTTTCCTCAGTGTTTGGGGACATACAACTCCTCAGGAATGGGGGAGAAGGGGACCTTCAGTTCATCCTTCTGTTCTTTATTTTAGACTTCTTCCTTCTTTAGTGGGTTAGATCAATAGTCACATCAGCTCCAGCCATTCCATCCTCTACTTCAGCCTACAATTATCATCACTGTAAAGGTAAAACTTGAGGTAAAGTTAGCTTAAGATTCTTTAATTCATTAGAGATTTAAGAAAGATTTGATGATTAACCACCAGATGTTCCATATCTTTTGTTTTCCATATACCCTCCATTTGCAAATTCCTCATTCATAATAGAATGCATGCTACTCTAATAAGGTCATAATCATGAAAAGCAAAGTATATTGGTTCATGTAAACATAAGCAGTAACTATAATGCTTTCCCCTCCTACATTCACACATATTTTCAATTGAATGTATCCAATAAATGAAGTCATTGTTGCCTTTCATAAAGTAACCATCCATAAGCATTGGCCTCACAAAAATAGAGTATGCAAGCACCTATTTTACCATCTCCATCACCACCTCATCTCATCCACCATTTCCATACCACCTCATCTCATCCACCATTTCCATTGCCACCTATCATCTCATTTATAATTTCCTCCTACCACATCTATTGTTTATCCTCAATTTGTATTGCTCTCAAAATTAAATATATGGCATTCAAATAAGAATGGTGTTTCTCCACAAGAACCAACACCCTCAAATCTTCACACAATGTTACTCCACAAAAACCAACCCTGCCTAAAGCCACGATGCCATAAAATATATAAATGAGCAAAGTACTTGTTTGCATAAGGACATGAAAATCCTCAGAAATGGGGGGATGGGTGGGGGGAGCGGTGTTGGGCCTCAAATATGCCCATGTTTTCATCATAAAATACCACCATTCATAACGTATATTCATTTACTTTTAACCCATTTCGTACCATAATTCCATAACTTGCCGCCAAATACACATCTTACACCCTGTGGTTGGTTATCATTATTTTTCTTGACTCTTCTATGATTAAATATGATTTTTAAATTATTTTCTAATGACATTTTTTTCTAGGTTATTTTATCGCAGGCTTCCATCGCCGAAATTCTTCAAAAGTCAGTGGAACTAGTTGGTGCGAGTACATGAATATTCAATTTGGTGTTTCGACATTTTGGCACACTTCTGAGGAAAAACAAGGGAGGTTATTGTCCAAAATAACGTTTTAATACCTTTATATGTGTTGGATTGCAACCAGGTCGCACATGTGGGTCCTTAGGAGCTAATTAACAAATCTGCTCAAAATGTCCACAGTTTCCAAACTGCCAAGTTTGACCTCAATTTTCGTGCAGATGGAGGTGAAACTGGAAAATACGAGAAAATGGGTTTTTTAACCATATAACTAATTATCTATATGCAAAACCATTTCAGGATATTATAATTTTTATAAAAGTTAGAAGAGGGTCTTGGAGGTAGTTTTATAAAAAATTATTGTTTTCCCAGAGTTTCTAGAATCTTGCAAAAAGAGCCAGAAAACCAACTTTGGGAAAAATTTATGAGGATATGGATTTGAATTAGACAAATCAAAGAGAGTTTTTTGTTAAAAATATAACAAGTTAGGTTCCCTCCAAATAGTTTTCCAAAATTCGCCATGGTTAGGAAGATATGACAATATCTTTGGGGTCAGTTTTGTTAAAATTGTTCAATTTTCTAGAATTGAGGAAAATGACTAATTTGTCTTGTAAATCTTATAAATGGCTCAACCATGGTATGTATTGCAAGATTTGGGAAGTTTAAAAGGAAGAGAAGCAGGGAAGGAATAAAGGATGGATTGAAGCTTTGTTGTAATAATTGCATCTTAATTAATTTTGTTTCATCTCTAAATTCTCTGTAAGTATTATGATTGTGTTTTCAATTTCATTTTTATTGAGTTAGTTTAGGACTTATCTAGGAGTGGCAAGGGCCCACCACAACTGGAAGCAATTTTTACAACCAGTATAGATCTTAGGATTAAGTTTGATCATTATTTCATAGTGTGCATATTTTCAATTTTGAATTGTGATTTTTATTTTGTACTTAAATATGCCTATGTTCTATAAAATTGAATTGAAAGAAATAGATCTTGCTTCTCAATTGGTTTAGATCGGCAAAAGTTTCACTGGTTTCCTTTATATAATTAGATAATGCAAAAGCATTTGTGAAGCATTCTTAATTCGAGAGTATGCAGGGATTGATTATGGTATCTAATATCTCGAAATGAGTTGAGTTTACACTCTATCTATTTCCAAGTCCTGTAGCATTGTGTTTAATACTCAAAGTGGTTTAATGCTGAACTTTTTGATTCTGAACCCAACAAGGTCAGAGAAGTATTGAATTAAAATTGAAATACAATGCGCATTAAGCATAGGTTTTCAGAGTTTGTTGTGATAACATTAAGTCTAGGATAAGAATAGTGTTTCTAAGTTTATTTGCAGCAATTTTAAACTCAAGAAAGATTTGATCTTTTAATCTGAGTGTGTTAATTTAGGCGGCATGGAAATATTAATTTTAAATTGTCATTTTGAATATTTGTAGAATTTAGGGTGTGAACTAGATATGATTAAGAGATAAATTTCAATGCTTATTGATTTTTGTGATCCTCAGAATTAGATTAGTTACAGTTTTGTTTGAATTGTGGTTATTTTCTACATCAGAATAGGGTTTATTTCAACTGCAAGTGTGATTATTTTCCCGCATTACATTAAGATTACTTTCTTGCATTAGATTAAGCGTGTTTATTTTATGGCATTAGATTATGGTTACTTTATTGCATGTGTGATTACTTTTCTGCAGTAGATTAAGTTTCATTCCATTGCAAGATTGGTTACTTTTGACAATGTAGTTCCATTTCCTTACATGTCATTTGTTTCAATTGCTTTGAGTTTTATAATTCGATTGCTTCAGATAGTGTTAGATTAGAAGTAGTTGTGTTTGTTGAAATGTGGCAACAAGAATATTCCAATTTAATTTGTCCTTGAATTAAATTGAGAATTAAAATCTAATTTAGTTTTTACAGTTACTTGGAAA
Organism: Pinus taeda; assembly: GCA_000404065.3. Taxonomy (NCBI): domain Eukaryota; kingdom Viridiplantae; phylum Streptophyta; class Pinopsida; order Pinales; family Pinaceae; genus Pinus; species Pinus taeda. The sequence continues at coordinate 63,842 of APFE031593238.1, forward strand.
TAATTAATTAATTTGTTTCAAATTAATTAGATGGAGAAGTTAAAGTTAGAAGTCTTTCTGAAGTCATGCAAGAGTTATCCCTAAAACTTAGGAGATAAGAGTGAGTTATATTTGAGTTGTAATTAGTTAACTCAGTTTACTGATTTAAGTCCAGTTAAATTAGTTCCAAACTTTTTGAGAAACTAATAGAGAGTTAACAATCAGTTGATGCATGCATGCACTTAGCTAGTGTACTCCAGTTAACTAAAGATTCCCTCATCATAAACTCATGGATGTCTATTCTGAGAAAGACCCAGCTGAGATTAAAGTCAAGGATAGTGTACTATTAGTTGCATGTGTTTTCTTATAAAGAAAACTCATGCATGCAGAAGGAAGAATTCCTTGAGGATTATGCAGTTTTGACAATGTGTGAGATAGTGTTCCACTTGGTTGAAGGAGAATCATCCCAGAGGAACAGTGCAAAGAAATAGGAGCTTGGAGGGCAGAGAGGAAGGCTTGAGAGAAGCCAGGATTGCCTGTGAGCATCTGTGAGGATTGTACTAAGAGCTGGCTAGCTGTGAGAGCTAAGGCTTTGTATAATTCCTATGTATTTCCACCTTGTATGATAATACAGATAGTTGGGTTTTTTAGCTGAGGCTTTCCCCAAAGTATTTTCATGTGTATTGTGGGATTGGTTATTCTTCTTCTAGTTATATGTGCTCAGTTTGATCTTTAAGCTTCTGCAAATTGATAGTAGAAGTAGGTTATATTATTTTGCTTTGGTTATATTGCATTATCGGGTTAATCTACAGTCATATTTTCTACATGGTCTTAGAGCGATATTTGTAGAGAATTTGCAGAATTTATACAAGGTATCAGAGCCAAGTTTATCAAAGATGTGAACAGTATACTGAGAAGAGAATTCAAAGTTTGAAGTTCGAGGTTGCAGGTGAAAATCGAATTCTTATCATACTTCAAGGTTAGCCAATGGCATTCTATGGCTTGAGACTCGAGTATGCCTTGGAAGGTAGCTCAAATTACATAGCATGGAAATATAGAATGGAGGTTTTATTAGAAGACAATGGCTTGAAAGATTTCATTGATCAAGAAATCCCAAAGCCAACTTCAACTAATGCACAAGAATTGGCTGAGTGGAAGAAGTGTGTGGCGAAGGCGATACAGATCATCCTTGAGGAAGTTCGAGACAATTTTGTCTTGAGTCTCCATGGGAGGGATACTCCTTTTTCAATGTGGAAGACATTAAAGGACCCCTACCAAAATAGTAGCGACCAGGGAAATTGGCACTCAAGGATAAGCTTCGAAGGATCAAGATGGAAAAGGGAAATACTATTTCCACATATCTGAACAAGCTCACCACTTGCAGAGATGAGCTTAGCAGTGTGGGAATAACTACTGCCGATGATGATATGGTGAGCCTCGCTCTCCTTGGCCTTCTAAAGAGCTAGAATAGCTGCCAGGACTTTGTGAATGGAAGGGAGAAAATGTCAGATTGGGAACGACTGTGGTCAGATCTTATGCAAGAGGAGATCAGGAGAAGCACACGAGATGGTTCTTCATCCAAGGATGATGAAGAAGAAAATCTGGCCTTAGCAAGTAAGGCAAGGAAAGGAAAGGGGAAGCCTTCCCATTCCAAATCGAATTCTTCTCATGGAGGGAAGAAGGGTGACAAGTCTAAAGTAAGATTGTTTAATTGTCACGAGATGGGACATTATGCAACTAATTTCCTGTCGAAGAATTCCAATAAGGGATCCTTGGAAGGATCAGAAGGTGAGGCATTAGCCTCTTAGTTCGAAATGGACTTTACCCTCATCGCATGCATGGTGTCATCGATGATGGGTTGTGTTTGGTATCTTGACAGTGGAGCCTTATTCCACATGACCACTGATAAATGTTTATTCAGTACCTTGGAGGAGAAAGACCTTAAGATGCACATAGAGATGGGTGACGACAGAAGGTATAGTGTTTCAGGAGTGGGCATGGTTGCTTTTTAGAGGGAGCATGGAGTTCCTCTCACATTGATAGATGTGAAGTATGTGCCTGGACTAAAGAAGAACTTGGTATCGGTCGCGATGTTGGAGGACAAAGGCTACGATGTTGTCTTTAGTAAAGGAAAGGTGTTCCTAAGACACATAGCCATGGTCTGACACATAGCCATGCATCAGACAAAGAGGATAGGGATTCGGGTGAAGAATATCTATAAACTAGAGGTAGATGATTGTGTAGCATTGAGTACGAAAGTAGAATTGGGGCAAAGCGAAGACATTGCCGAGTTGTGGCATAGGCGGTTGGGCCATTTGCATCATGGGGCTTTGAAGATAATGCAACAGATATCTACAGGAATTCCCAAAGGTAAACTTGATCAAGTTAACACATGAAAAGGTTGTACCTTGGGAAAGTACACCAAGTCTTCCTTTCATGATAGAGACAGTCGAGTAGAGGCTATCTTAGAGGAGTTCATACTGACGTGTGTGGACCATTCTCGATGGCATCCAATACGAAGCAAAGGTATTATTTGATTTTCATTGATGATTATTCTCGAAAATGTTGGATTTATTTCATGCAGAAGAAGGACCAAATCTTCACAAAGTTTTGTGAGTTCAAAGCTTTGGTCGAGAAAGAGTCAGTGAAGAAGATCAAGGCCTTGAGAAGTGACAACGGTGGAGAATATGTCTCTCAAGAGTTTAAGGACTTATGTGCAATGGAAGAAATTAAATGGGAATTAACAGCACCTCATAACCAACAGTAGAATGGGGTGGCCGAGAGGAAGAACATAAATATTGTAGGGGCAACATGGCAATGCTGCATGACCAAGGCCTACCACTTCATTTGTGGGATGAGTCATGTAACATAGAGGTCTATTTGCAAAATAGAAGCCCACATCACATACTTGGGATGAAGACACCAATGGAAGCTTTCTCCGGTAAGAGACCAAATGTGGGTCACTTCAAGATCTTTGGCTCATCGGTATATTTCCATGTGACAAAGGATGCATGGAAGAAGCTTGAGTTGACAGCAGAGTTGGGGATACTTGTGGGGCACACTGATACACCTCACAACTATCCGGTTTTCTTGCCTACCAGGCAGAGGAAATGGTTAGCAGAGATCTCAAGTTTGATGAGCAGAAGGCCATGCGAGTTTCCCTTGAGAGGGAGCTCCAACTACAGGCCGTGGAGGAACTATTGGTTCCTAAGGAGGAGCCTCGGACTGATGTGGAGTAGCCGCATGCAAAGGTTCCAGGAGTGGAGACATCCACTCAAGCAGAGTCTTCTAGAGATGGACGGAATCACACAAGAGAAGTTGACAGATTGTTGTAGGATGTCAGAGAGAATGTGGGAGCACCACTTTCTCAGCGCAAACAGAGGAGGTCACTTGACAGGTACACTAGATACATGGCCCTTGTTGGGAAATGTGTTGTGACCGAACCATCTTCCTTTGAGGAAGCAATGCAGCAACTGATTTGGGTTGATGCTATGGTGGAGGAGTATGACACCATAGTTTGTAACAATGTTTGGGACATGGTTCTGAAACCAGAGAACAAGTCATTTGTGAGTTCCCGCTGGCTTTACAAGGTAAAGCAAGTTGTTGATGGTAGTGTGGAGAAGCATAAGGCAAGATTTGTTGCCCGTGGCTTTTCACAGGTTGAGAGGATCATGTTGCTGCAGTATATTTTGACAAAGGAGCAAGATGCTGACATTTTGACAAAGGCATTATCAAAGTGTAAATTCGAGTTCCATAGAGACAGGATCAGGGTGGCAGATAATCCCGTTCTTGTTGAGAGGGAGTTTTGAAATGTGGCGACAAGAATATTCCAATTTAATTTGTCCTTGAATTAAATTGAGAACTAAAATCGAATTTATTCTTTACAGCTACTTGGGAATAATTAATTAATTTGTCTCAAATTAATTAGTTGGAGAAATTCAAGTTAGAAGTCTTTCTGAAGTCACGCAAGAGTTATCCCTAAAATTTAGGAGATAATAGTGAGTTATATTTGAGTTTTAATTAGTTAACTCAGTTTATTGAGTTAAGTCCAGTTAAATTAGTTCCAAACTATTTGACGAACTAACAGAGAGTTAACAATCAGTTGATGCATGCATGCACTCAACTAGTGTACTCTAGTTAACTGAATATTCCCTCATCAGAAACTCATGCATGTCTATTCTAAGAAAGACCCAGCTGAGATTAAATTCAAGAATAGTTTACTATCAATTGCATGTGTTTTCTTATAAAGAAAACGCATGCATGCAGAAGGAAGAATTCCTTGAGGATTGTGCAGTTCTGATAGTGTGTGAGATAGTGTTCTACTTGGTTGAAGGAGAATCATCCCAGAGGAACAACGCAAGGAAATATGAGCTTGGAGGGCAGAGAGGAAAGCTTGAGAGAAGCCAAGATTTCCTGTGAGCATTTGTGAGGATTGTACTGAGAGCTGGCTAGCTGTGAGAGCTAAGGCTTTGTATAATTCCTATGTATTTCCACCTTGTATGATAATACAGATAGTGGGGTTTTTTGTCTAAGGCTTTCCCCAAAGTATTTTCATGTGTATTGTGCAATTGATTATTCTTCTTCTCGTTATATGTGTTCAGTTCAATCTTTAAGGTTCCACAAATTGATAGTAGAAGCAGGTTATAGTATTCTTCTTTGGTTATATTGCATTATCAGGTTAATATATAGTCATATTTTGTACATGGTCTTAGAGAGAGATTTGTAGAGAATCTGCAGAATTTTTATAGTATTCAATACTTAATTCAGAAATAGGAATTTGATATTAATTTATACTAGATGATCTAATCCCGTGTTACCTGCACTTGTGCCTTGTAGCTTACAAGTCCCAGATTAATAATTTAATGTTGGAATTATTACACATATAATTTCCCCATCAATAGCCTTATAGGATCGTGCATTAACATGGTACATCAAGTATTGCACTGATAACCCAACCACGTCATTGGCATAGACCCAACAAGCTCTGAATAAGGAGTTTAGAAAGCCTAAGTCAGAGGCGCAGTCGGTGACTGAGTTTAAAGAAATTCGATAGAGGTAGATGAGATGCCTTGGGATTTTGATCAAAGGTTGAAATGCCTGATTAGGCAAGCCAATATGATAATTTCATATTCCCAACACCACGACTCGTATATAGCATCATTCTTGCCGCACTTGAGAGTGCCTCTGTCACAACAAAAGATAGCTACACAAGTTGAAGCCTTAGAGATTGCGATGAGGCTGGATTCCTCATCGATACAAGATACGAACCTTGGAGTGCAACAGATTCACTCAAAGCTGGAAAGCCTACACTTGGAGTTGCAAGGCTTGAAGAAAGGAAAAGAAGCTCAGCGAGAAGTGCGTGCTAAGGTTTAGTGTTTGAAATGCAAGAGACATGGAAATGATAAGGACCATTAACCAATCTATAAAAACTATATTATTGGAGGAGGGCCTATTCCCTTGAAACTAGAGAATAACATTGGGACGAGCGTGGGAACTGCAATGTGGTGTGCTATCTATCGGGATATAGGACATCACGCGACTAATAATTTCCACTTACTGCAAAATTTTGTATAGACTCGTTAGCAGTTGTTTTGAAATTTTTGTAAATATGTGGGACACGATGAACGCCATTGTAGAAGATATGAGCTGATGATGGATATAAACCCTACCTATCAAATGCAAGCAGAAAATTGACCTCAGGATTAGGGAGAAGGAGCAGCGCATGGAGGAATTTAATGTTGAGGACGAGGAAGAGGCAGTGGACCGAGTCGAGTTTGTGGACAAGTAATCTACTATAACTGTGGTGAAGCAGGGCACTTTGTGCAAGATTTTCCAAATCCCACGCATCCGTCATGTCAGTATTGTTGACAGTTTGACCATGTGATAAAGGAATGTGTGGTCCTTAAGGAAAAAACGCAAGAAAAGAAGGTGCGGCCCTAGTAACCTATGTAGAACATCTAAATGATGAGGGCGGAGTCCTGCAAAGAAGATTAGATCATAAATATAATGACAAGAAGTGGTATGGTGACTAGTGCAAATAAAGGTAAGTAGCCTGAGGATGATAGACAGGTGTGCAAGGCTGCTGAGAAGGAATTAGAAATTGATCTTACTCGCACTAAATAAACCTTCATGGAAGCAAAGAAGAACTTCGATGATGCCTCCACTTCACAAAGTTAGGAGAAAATGCCAGAATCTAGTGTGATGCAAGAAGTAGATCCTTTAGTACTAGCTTATTTTCTGAAGACCTGTATGAAGTTACTACACGATAAGAAAGCAGTAGAATGGTTGCAAGAGTTAATTGACAAGTGCGCAAATAATGAAAAGACTCCTGCCGAAAAATGCACATTGAGAAATATTGGTAATAATAAGAAGCGAACAAGGCGCGATATGAGGCTGACCGCGCAAATAGGAGAATATGAAATGGACTAGGTTATCTTGGATCTGGGATTAGATGCCAATTTCCTCCCTAAGAAAATATGGGAGAGAATGGGGAGACCTTTATTGCAGTGGTCTCCTATTCAGCTATGTATGGTGAATCTGATGAGCACCAGTCTTGCAGCAAGAATGTTACAACTCCTGGGGCTACCAACTTTACTTTATAAACTTGGGGTTCATACAAAATTAGAGGTGACAGTGCTATATACACAAGGAAATGTGATGGGTCCACTCTTTGTCATTGCTGAGTTGGTGATAGACCACTATGGTTTCTCAAACCAACCTTCTATTAATTCAGAAGAAGTTTGATTACCAGTGAAGAAAGGAGAATTTTACCCTAATTGGAAGAATGGAAATATTGTCTTCTGCAGCAATGTAAAATTGAAATAAATGCTTTAAACACACCAGTCATCTAATTAATTGCTAAGAGATCTTGCTTCAGAATAAATCTAAGCTAACATATTTGTAATCCTAACTGTCCTAGGCATGCAATCTGAAATAGCCAAACATTTTACTGTTGTGCATATGAATGAACACAATAACTCTTTTTCCTTTTTGTCTTTTTTTGTGAAAATGTGAATGCTAAATCTTCTTGGTGATGTAGCAGGTGGGTTAGAGATGGTGGTGAAAGGCCATATGGCTTGGGAGGCAAGTAGGGGTCTTCTCCTATCTTCCTGGATGATTTTTTTACAAATTGGCCTCAAAACAGGCCACCACAGGTTGTCCTACAGGATGTCCGAATGCTCCTACATGATCCGGACGAGAGAAATAAGAGTGATTTGGAAGGTGTTATAAGGCTTAGGGAAGGTGAAGGGTGGAAGAAATAAGGCAAGGGAGTGGCTAAGACTTCTTCAGAGTTTAAAACAAAGTTTGTAAGATAGTTGGATTTTCTCAACAAACCTTGAAAGTTGTTCTTATGGAATGTTGAATTGATTGAAGGACTTAGTGGCTTTTGGTGATCATAGATGGATGAGGTTAGGCGAAGGTTTCTGAAATGAGATTTTCCTGCACTATTGAAACTCTTGCAATACATACATTACTGGAATTTATCCATGAATCATATCAAACAAGGAAGATTTCCAATCAACTTAAGAAAACATAATTTCATTATTTAGTTGCCTATTTCATGCATGGAAATACTAGCAAAATATTGTGAAACACCATGAGATCCAATACAAAGCTAGATATATCAGGAATGACAACTGAAATCTATTCTTGAAAACTGAAAAGATGCTAGCCTACGTAGCAGAAAACCCTAAATTCCATAAGAAAGCAAAATTCTATCATTTTTGGGCTGAATACGAGTTTCTCCTTAAACCATGGACCCTGAAGGGAGGAGTGAGGCCAAATCAACCTGCTATCAACCTCTTTGGTATTCCTTTACCTCTCTAAAACTACTGCTAAAGCTATACACAAATGTAAGAAAACTAATCAAATTTACCACTACTTGCAAAAAAATAATGCTAAAATCAATTCAACAATTAATCTATGAAATAACCTAAGCATACAAGTACAATAAGAGGATCCTTTGCTACTAGGATTGGGCCCTAACCCAAGAGCTTCATCCCTCTGAGTCAACTCAGTGTTGGATCAAGGAAATGCTCGTTCTCATTATCATATCAGAAAAATTACATAACAATGTTTTGCCACAAGACTTGAACTCGAAAATGTTTAGTGCTCTTACATAAAAAAATATGAATCCTAATGAGGCTCTAGGCTTCCTTATTTATATAACTAAAGTCTCAAACAACTTCCTTAAATCTAGGGAGGCTTGGCTCCCAAACTCAAGAACTGGTTCTTAACTATCACTGGCTCTTTTGCCCATGATCTCCATGACTCAGTTGCTTGCAACTCCGAGCTAGTGTGATTTGATTGAGGAATATTCGAATGAGTGAGGATTTAATGAGGAAGATCTATCTCCTATAATCTCTCCTCCTTGTCTCATTCGAGTTTATACCCTTAATTAGCCAAAATTTCCATGATTTTCTCTCAAAAACCTACAATCAATGCACATTAGACCACTAGACATAACATCTTACCTTTACTCATCTCATTAAGAAAAATACAATTAAAACATATAAGGAATTATGAGAAGAGTTGATTTTAGTAAGATTGGAGGTGTATTAAGGTCCATATAGTTACCCAATGATGAGGCTCATCATCACCTCCTACTGAAAGTGTTTCTCATCCTATGAGTAACTTAATCTATATCCATGTCCTTCATTGCTCTGGTGGTCTCCCTGACATCCCATGCTTCTACTCTAGTTTCTTCTTCCTATGAATAAAATCTTTCCTTCCTCTCTATCTCTTCCCAATGCTCTCTTTCTTCTTCTTCTTTCCTTCCTTCCAGCATTCCTAAAAGCAATGGTGTACTGAGTCTCAAGCCAATCCAATTGACTTTGAGTCTTTGTAGAGCTTGTTTATACATGGGTGTTCCGTATAGTGGCTCTCTCATTCTCTGAGGAGAATGGTATTCTCCAATTTTCAGGCTGTAAGGCAAGGTGTTCCATCTCTTTTGGAAAGCTTCCATGCTGTCATTCCTAGCAAACTGAACATATCTTCAAAGTGTGTGACTGGATGTTCTTGGGCAGCAAGGTACCTAGGTGCAAGCTTAGGATAATTTGCAATCAGGTTGTGGGTGCTGATGATATCCATTGGATTAGATTTCTTAGCTCTTATCATAAGGGGTTTTTTCTCTTCTCTTGCCATTACCTTTTTCATCTCTGTAGCTATTTCCTCCTCACGATTCATCCATGATTCTAAGGCCATCAATTGCAATTCTCCTAGTTTTGAATTTGGGTCCCACACATTCAAATCTATCAAGGGCAAGTTCTGTAGGTAAAATTTAGACATTTTTTCTCTATCTTCCAAGGTGATTTGATTGCAAAGATCAATGAATTGTCTATAGTCTTGGAAGGACATAGTTCCTCTCTGTGCTAAAGTCTTAATTTGGAATTGTAGCCATTGTTCCTTGAGATACAAGGCCTAAGACTTTTATGGCATCCTGCATTGGATTTCTTTTCGATGAATTCTCGAGATTTCTAATTCTCTTTTAGTGTGGGAATTAGTGTTTTATTTCCTTATATGGATGATCGTGTGGGATGGTGTACTGGTTGTCTAAGTAAAATCACCTCCTTTTGAACCATTGGTTCCACTATCAATCCATCATTCCACTTACCTCGTAATCATCTCGCACTTCATTCCTCCGTAACTTAACTATTTTTGGCCTTATCTCCTTTTTCTTCTGATTTGACTGCTTACACATGTGGAGTGGTCTAGCTGTTTTCCCCTCATCAACTGGCCAAAGGTGGCCAAGTTAACTAGCCACCTTTGCTTATAAAATCAACTCTTACATAATCCTACATTTTTTATTATATTGTGCTAACGAAAGAGCATGAGTAGGAGGCCTTGATGATGATGCTTATTGGAGAATGATGTCCATGTGCTGTGTATATGTTGCATATTCTTTTTTTTGTATTGGCCTCTTTTGATGCTTGTTTCCTTTGATGTGTAGGTGCTGAAGAGTGAAGTTGGTGGTCTTTCTGTTGCTGCTGAGCTCTGTAGGAGCTTCCTTAACCTTGGAACGTTTGTGTCGAAGATGGCTGCAACCTTGTGAAGTTTCCTTTGTGGGATAGGCTGTTACAGGATTTCCTACAAGAAACCTACAAGATATCCTGTAGTTGCCTCTCCCCTAAACTTTCATACTTCTTTTTCACTTCTGGAGCATGAGGATTGTTGACATGAGTATAGAAGGGTTCTAGTGAATGGTAGGTGAGTGGTACAGCCTTTAGGTATTGTCCCTCTGTCCTTTCTTCTCACCTTGTTCTATTTGTTTTATTCTTCTTTAACATATATATATATATCTATATATAATATATATATATATATATATATATATTATATATATATATATATATATATATATATATATATATATATATATCTTGAATTGACTTATTGGATGGATTCAGGGGTAACATGGCGATGAAAGGCATGGTGATGATGTGGTGGAGTGAATATTTTATTTTTTGACACAGGCTTGTCATTCCCTTAATCTAGGATCATTTTTCTTGGGATTTCAAAGCCACTATAATTCCTACAGGAAACTCCTGTAGGTTTTTAGGGAATCCTGTAGGATTATAGGGAATCTTGTAGAAAACACAGAGCCTGTGTAAACTGAGCTGGAGGTGTTCATAAATGGAAGGATTGATGGAATAACTAATAATATGTGATGGAGGAGTTAAAATATGGATTTTGTAGGTCCTTTTGTTCCTCTCAAGTTGTGTTGACCCTCCTCATGCTAACTTGAAAACAACATTTTCAAACTTTTTTCTTTTTCTCTCTTTTGTTTTAATTTTTTCTTGTCCTTTCTTTTTTGAAAACAACTAGTCTGCCTCCAAGGAGGTTTTCATCCTAGCTGCCCACCCTAGGTGCCTCAAAAGAGGATTTCACCCAGAGATATATATATATTTTTTTCAACACCATTGGGCTGCCCCAAGGGGTTTTCAACCCAATAGTGGGACTCAAGTACCTCATGGAGGTTTTCACCTTAGTCTCTTTATTTTTTCTTCTTTTTTCTCTTTTCTTTTTTCTTTTTTTTTTTTTCAGGGACTTGATGGGGTGGAAGATGAGACTTGCTCCACCACCATCATTGTATTGTTGATTCCATTGATGAATTCTTGCCTTGACAAGGGTTTCTTGTAGACCTTCAATCTGTACTCATTGACAAGTAAAAGGATAACCTCTGCATCAATGATTCTTATCTGTATTGAACCATTATCATGACATTTTTCTATGACATAAGGCCCTAACCATCTATTCCTTAACTTGCCTTTAAAATCCTTGTATTTGGAATCATACAACAAAGCCCAATCACCTTCTTGAAACTTGTTCTCTTTTATGTTCTTATCATGCCAAATCTTCCTTTGAACTTGAGTCACCTCTGTGTGCAGGAGGGTCTGCATCCTAAATTCATCTAACCCATTCAGTTGGAGCAATCTTTCTTGTTTTGCCCTGGTGAGATCTAGATCCAATTGTGTTGCCATTCTTAAGGTTTTGTATTCAAATTCAATTGATAGGAAGGATTTCTTCCCATAGACTAGCTCATAAGGAGTGAATCCAGTGGTGGTCTTCCAGGTGGTATTGTAGGCCCAAGTGGTCTCAATTAATCTATCTTCCCATTCCTTCCTGCTGCTGCTAATCACTTTGGTCAGAATGCCTTCCAGCGCTCTATTGGTTACCTCCACTTGCCCATTAGCCTATGGGTGGTAAGGAGTGGATGTTCTATGCTTGATCTTGTGTTGGATTAACAAATTTTCAATCATGTGAGATGTAAATTGATTGCCTTGATTAGTTACCAGTTCTCTAGGGTACCCAAACTTATAAAATACATTTTCCCTTAAGAATTCAACCACTTTCTCTTTTTTTGCTGCTTTGATGGACTTGGCTTCAACCCACTTGGTTAAATAGTTAGTGCACACAATGATGTATTGCTTTTGCTTGTATGGAGGGTAAATGGGTCCAATGAAATCCATGCCCCACTTGTCAAATGGCTCAAAAGTCACTTGACGTTGCAGAGGCATTTCATCCCTTGGGATAGGTTTCCCCATCCTTTAGCACTGATCACACTAACTAGTATACCTCCTCACATCTTGGTGAAGAGTGGGCCAGTAATAACCAACTTGTAGTACCTTGAATGTTTTTATTTTGGCTGCAAAGTGACCTCCACAAGGCCCATCATGACAGGTCAGAAGGATGTCAAAGACTTCCTCCTCCCTGACATATCTTCTTATATTTCGATTTGGGCCTAGTTTGAAGAGGTTGCCCCCAATCCAAGTGAATGGGGTGCTCTTCCTCACAATATTTCTCTTTTCCTTGGAGGACAAATTTGGTGGAAACTATACAGACACCAAGTAATTTTCTATATCAGCAAACCACGAAGATAGAACTGAAATGGCAAATAAGTGTTCATCCAGTAATTGATCATCAACCATTCCTTCCCTACAAGAAAAGTCAATTTGGATAAAAAAATCTACAACAACATTCTTCTTTCAAGGATTATCAATAATAGGTAAATCAAATTGTTGCAATAAAAGTAACCATCTAATAATCCGAGCATTTACATTAGGTTCATTTATCAAGTATTTAATTTCAACATGGTCAGTATGTACAATTTTTTGGTAACCTATAATGTAATTCCTAAATTTCTTCAATGAATGCACAATAGCTAGGAGCTCCTTTTCAGTCACTTTGTATTTTAGTTTGGCTTTTGACATATTCTTACTGATGAAGTAGATGGCATAAGCTAGCTTGTCTTCTATCTAGCCTAGAGTTTCTCCTAGGGCTTCCTGAGAGGCATCAACATGTATATGGAAAGGAAGAGCCCAATTTGGGCCTCAAAGAATAGTTGTAGTAGTCAACTTGTCCTTTAGTGTGTCCAAGGCCTATTGATAGCTTTCTCACCATAAAAATTCGGAATCTTTGGCCAATAACCCAAATAAAGGAGAAGTTAACTTGTTGAAGTCTTTTATAAATACCCTATAGTATCTAGCTAAGCCTAGAAAACTTTTGACATCCCTCTATTTTTGCGGAGGTGGGACCCTTCGGATGATGGCTATCTTATTTGGGTCCACCTGCAGTCCTCTCTAGGATATTGAATGACATAGAACAGTCCCTGCAATCATCAATAACTGACATTTTTTGGGACTAAGGGACAAGTTCATTTCAATGCATTTGTTCAACACCTTACCAAGTTGGAGAGAACCTCCTAGAAATCCCACCCATAGGGTGTAAAATCATCCATATAAATTTCCATTGCATCATGGACTAGCTCGACAAAGATACTCAGGACTGTCCTCTAGAAAGTGGAAGAGGCATTGCATAGACCAAAAGGAAGGACCCTATAAGCGAAAGTACCCCAAGGACAGGTGAAGGTGGTCTTATCATGGTCCCCTAGGCTAATCGTGATTTGATTGTACCCGCTAAACTCATCTAAGAAAGAAAAAAAAAATTCCCTGCCAGGCCATCTAACACTTGGTTAATGAAAGATAGAGGGAAATGGTCCTTCTTTATTTCTTTGTTTAACTCTTTGTAATCAACACAAATCCTCCACTTCCCATTTTTCTTTGGAACCAACACCAAAGGAGAAACCCACTAATTATTTGAGATAGGGTAAATGAATCTTGCATCCAACAACTTTTGCAGTTCTTCCTTGACTATATCCATGGGAGCTGGATTCATTCTCCTTTGGGGTTTTCGGACTGTTTTTCAACCATCTTTGATATAAATGTGGTGAGTACACACCGAGGGGTGCACTCCCTTCATTTCTTTGTAACTCCAAGCAAAGGCATCTAGATGTTCCCTTAGCATGTTGCACAACTCTTCTTCTTGATGTACAGAAAGAGAGGGGTTGATCTTCAAAGTTCTTTTAGGGATGAATTCTATTGTCTTGACACGAGTAGGGTTTGAATCAGCTAATAATACGTCAATTTGATGGTTTGTCTTGGTTTCCTTTACTACTTCCTCTAAGGACAAGGTGTTGGGAGTTGGATTTTGGAGTATGTGTTCAATCAAATCATCTTCATCCGGTTGTCCTCCTTCCATGGAATTTTCTAGGGTATAGAGTTGGATTGATTAGACTTCATATTATTCCTCCTCTTCTAGCCATAAAGGTAAATCATGTTCTAAGGATGGATGAGCAGGAGGGTACAAGACCAATTGTTTGGACAGATGCCCATTTTTTATAGTCATGTTTCCAGGCCTGCAACTGATGTAGGCATCTACAGTGGCTAACAAAGGTCTCCCAAGTATGAGAGGATAACCATTAAGCTTGGCCTTAGGGTGGATAACTAGGAAGTCTGTAGGGTACTCCCAGGAGTCAATGGAGACCATCACATCCCCAACAATCTCCTCAGGGGCTATTGTGGAACGGTCTGCAAGTTGCAAGACTATTGTGGTAATTCTTAATGAAACCTGGAGATTTATCTTGAGCATGGTTTCCTTAGTCATTACATTAATGGTAGCCCCAAGATTAATCACGGTGTGTGGGATAGTGGTGCCATTGATGTGCACATCTACTACAGGGCTTCCAGGGTCTAAATACTTTGGGAAAATTACTTGCCCAAGCATTAAGTCAGACAGTTGTCCAATGACATTAATGGTAGGGGTGTCTCTTTTTCGTCTCCCTGGATGTTTAAAACACTTCTCTTTAATCATCTTGTTGTAAATAGGTACATCCTTAATGGGTTGGAGAAGTGGAATTTTGACACATAGATTTTTCAATTCACCGAGAAGTTCATTCTCTTTTGGGGTAGGCTAGACTGGATGAGTTAATCTTTCAAGAAAGGATGGTGGATCCACTATAGGCATACTTTCCTTTCTTCCCCCCTCATTCTCCCTAGGTGGATATGGGGGTTGCTTTTCTGGGAGTACTCTCCTAGACCTTAGGTTGATTTCCCAAATTTCCACAACATAAGCAGGGTAGGAAGTCTCGTCACTGTATACTTGCTGTGCATGTCTATTGTTTGGGTTCGGATTTGGCTGGGCAAGCATCTGAGGTTGTTTAGGTGGAGTAGGGTGTAAAAGATGTGGTTAAGTAGGAGGTGATGGCAATAAAGCTAGAGCATTATTGTATGGTAGCCTCCACCCCTGGGGTGGTGCATTCCACTGAGGTTTTGGAGGAGTATATGGCTGAAATAACTGGTTGGTCAGCTGGGAATGGTATTGAGGTGCAAAAGACAAGGAGAAGGTGTATATCAGGAGGGATGAGCAGGGAACCCTAAGAGGGAGTGGATGTGTTTTGGTTAGGTTGTAATATGCATAGGATGACCCTTGCATGCCTTGCTGGTACGGTCGAGGTCCATGATGTCTCCTTTGATTTATGTAGCAGAGTTGTTCAGTCACCCCTTCAGTTCCTTGATACACATCTTTTAGTCCAGGTAGAGAAGGGAAATTGTCTGTGGAATGGTTTTCTTCAAAGACCGAGCAGATTTCTATAAGGTTTAATGGAAATTCGTTTCTAGGGTGCCTCCCTGTGCATCTAGGGCAGAATATGGCTAATTCTCTCTCTTCTTCCTCCTTCTTTCTCTTGATGTGTGTTAGCACCTAAATCTGCCTTAGGCTGAAGGAAGGCAAAATTCAGGGTAACCACAAACCACGCTCAGTCTGGTAGCTAGCCCTACTAGAACAGGAGAGGGCTCTCTCCGGGTCACACTCAGTAAAAATACACAATAAATTCTGAGATGGCTCAAAATGAAACACTGATTTTAGGCTAGTAAATAGATGTGGAAAAGGCGATTTTGAATGACTGAATTTTCTCAGCTGTAAGAGACCAAAGGAACATCTGAGCTGGGAAATTAAATCAAGGACACAGAATATTTCTTGAGGCAAGATAGGTAGGAGGTTTAGCAGTAAGATTGAAGTAATATGAAATGGAAAGACTGTTAAGAGGTTGAAAAGGGCATAGCTAATTAATCCTTTTCAAACAAAAGAATAAACACACAACATGAATACCTTACCGAGGCAGAGCAGTGAACTGGATTCCGCCTTTCTTACTTTAAAGCATTCAACTGGAAATGGTTATGAATGGACTGTATAAAACATAACAAATACACATATGAAATAGAAAGAAGAAACATATGCTAAACATCATACCACATGAATCTCATGAATCAGAGCTGCATCATTTTATTAATTCCCTGGCCAAATTGTGTACAATGTAAGTGTTGGGTTTTTCCTCCACACTACTCCTAGAAATTCCAACTCTTTACAAATGATTTTCAATACCATAAATAACCTCAGAGGTGGGAAAGCAAATCGCTGAAGATAGGGAGTCGTTCAATCATCATTAATGAACTGAAGTCGAAGAGCCAACCGTTTGCCAGCATTGCATTTTCCACCCAAACGACAGATGGAGAGGTCCAGGGACTCAAAACTTGTCCAAATTTCTCGGCCCTGCACCATCATTCATGATGTTTCATGCTGAATCCAAAAATCTAAACCTTTTGCCATTTGGAGCTCTCTATCATAAGCGTCGCGCCACGTGCATGGCACATAGAGCCTGTGCGTGGTTCTTTTTTGCGGGGGACTTTTGGAGGCCTTCCCAGTGTCCAAATTAGGTGCAGAATAGCTCTTTCGAAAGGTGTTTGTGTCTACTTTCCAGCTCGAATGGAATTTCTGAATTTGGTGCTAATTTTCCCCTCCAAAACTTCAATCTACCAAGACTACTTTCTTGTGTGTCCAAAAAGGGGCAGAGAGGTCATTGTTTGAGTGTTTTTGACCTCCTCGGGACTCAAAACTTGCCCAAAGTTCTTGCCCATGCACCAACAGTCATTAGTTTTCATGCGGAATCCAAAAATGTAAACCTTTTGTGATTTGGAGCTCCCTATCATAAGCGTCGCTCCAGTGGCTCGGTGCATAGAGCCTAGGCATAGTGTTTTTTGCATGAGACTTTTGGAGGCCTTCCCTGTGTCCCAATTGGGCGCAGGATAGCTCGTTGGAAAGGGATTTGAGTCTACTTTCCAAACTAACTAGAAATTTTCAATTTGGAGCTCATTTTCTTTATCAAAAATCAACTCTCCCAAGACTGGTCAAAATGTGCCTAGTGAGGCTGCCTCAAGGCAGAGTGCTGTTGCAGTCAACCTTTGAAGGTGTTCCTAAACTCCACATTGAGCTCATGATAGTGCATTGGAAAGCTCTTTGTGTCTAGTTATACTTTTACTCATCAAGCAAGCCATTTGGCTAACCGAGCTAGGAGAAAACTTGATTGTCCCAAGGTCACTTTAGAGGTGCATCAATTCTCCCGAGGCAATTGTATTTTTGACATTTCTTAAAAACATGACACCTGTGTAAAAAGTGAAGGAGGATTTTATTCCTTGGCCTATTGTGGACAAAAACCTCTCTTAGTTTTCCAAAGTTCATCTTTTCTTACTCAGAAACATCATTTGAGTGAATTATTGGACCTTCCTTTGGCCTATAAGTATTATTGAAGCACTTTGAGAACAAATTTTTGCAAACCCTAGACCTAATGACTGAAATGAGTCTTGTCCATTAAAAGATCAAACATTGACTGTCATGTATTTTAATAACTTTGATGAAAATACCTAAAGCCAGCAGGTACAAGACATGAGGGGAATGAATTGACAAGACCCTTCCGTCAGATTATGGCATGCCTCTAGCAGAATGCAACTGAGTGAATGAGCGAGACGCCTAAAAATGAGATGCAGAAAGAGTTTTGATCTCTGACGGAGGATTGACAAGACCAACTCTAACATTGGCTCCAATGGGGGATGGTAGCTCCAGCTCCTTGGAGGTGCCAAGAACTGCAGATCTTTGGGTGAGCAGACAGTACCTTTGTCCATTGGGCTATGGAGTCATTATTTCAACAAACAACACAAGAATTTGACACATTTATTGACTGGAACTTGACTTAAACTGACATTAATTATAAAACCAACATGACTGAAAAAACTGACTCAATGGAAAAGGAAATGACTCATGTCTGACTTAACTAAAACAAGAACTGACAAAAATTATTCAATGGTAGTAGTCCATCAAGATTCGAGGGTTTCAAATTATGATGATAGCCACCTGCATATTAATGCAATATGTACAATCATGTGTAATGTGTCTTTCAATATAGCCAATCAAGTAGATGCCTTCTTGATTGATTCTCCTAATCAGATCTCCTGGTCAACAACAGATACTGGTAACTGTGCATCTAACAACATAATTGACCATGATCTCCTTCATCACTGAATACTGCAATAATCACCTTCACCGCTGACTGCAACAAATCCACCATTAGATCCTGAAAAACATGAAGATTGACCTCTCGCTAGAAAAACAAGGTATCTTTTTCTCTTGATTTTGGTCTTTCTTCATAAATAAGAGTATGATCGTGGTCTTCAAAAATTTCTGAACAAGTGGATGAGCATATTTCCTCTTCAAAAAACATTTCAACACATGAGACATATGAGGAAGAATCTGAAAGGGAATCCTGAATGGTCAGGTCTGCTGAAGTCTGGATATATTATAGATCATGTTCATATGATATGATAGCTAGATTGTCTTTGCATTCATCAATCATGAGAAAAGAAACTTCAAATGATTCTTGAAACCCAACAATAACATTTCCATCATCTACCATAAATTCATCTAGAGGAACTTTTTCACTTGCTTGAGCAAAGATCTCATCTTGCTGCTCATAAGCTGACTGGATTACCTCTTCATGAAGACTATGTTTTGATGTCATGAGAACATTTGGATCCAAAACTCTGTCTTCTTCATCCCAAAGGATTTCAGCAGCAGAGTTCTCTTTCATGGGACTTAGTACAAGGTTTTCTTGGAATCTGAATCTACATCTAAAATGGTTGTCTTAACATTATCACATTCTGAATTTGAAACTTGATTTCTCTGCATGATGTCTTCTTCTATGGACAAATCTAAAACGACACTTTTTCTTTCATCACTTTCAGCCATATGGAACTCTTCAACACGCTGATCTATTTCATGTAATTCATGCTGACTGTCAAGATGCAAAATTCCTTCATTTTCCACCGTACAAAGATCTTGATTCTGCTGCAAAGTTTCCTGAGCATCTTAATGGGATTCCTCTAGTTTCTCTTCATGTTGCTGAAATGGATTCTCATACAAGGCTTCCATGATCTCATCATCCATAAAATTATCATCCTCAGTATTTTTCAAGGCTTTCAATAAAAGTAGAAGCATGTTTGCAACAGTCATGAACTAGATTTAATGATGGATAAGAGTCTTTATATCTTTCAACGAACAGGGCATGAAAATCCTTTAGACAGTAAATACAAGCAGCGGGCAAATTTTCATACCAATATTGGGCTTCACCTTCCAGAGTGGCCAGAAATATCTTCATCAGGCAGGAAAATCAACTTTCAACTTGTGAATATGCATGTGAAATCTAACTAGATGTAAAACAACATCTTTCCTACCATCATCTTTAAACATAGGCAAATTCCCTGACCAATCTACTTTCGGAATCTTATTTGGAAAGCCTGGAATGTGATCTCGGCTCATGGGAGTGTATCTTCTTGCAATCCGCTCCATTTTAAAAAATCTCAAAGCTACTGATCCCTCTGCAGTGGAGTCACCGTGAAGCACCAGTTGCTGGATTCTTCAGTGAAAGGAGTCACCATGTGAATGATTTCAGCTGTCTTCTTATGTCTAATCATTGTTCACCATCAACCATCAGATCTGAGCTTGATAGATGTACTGGGGCAAAACAATCTTCAAGCAAACCATTTTCTCCCCAGTGGAGTCGCCACTATGTTAGCACCTAAATCTGCCTTAGGCTGAAGGAAGGCAAAATTCAGGGTAACCACAAACCATGCTTAGTCTGGTAGCTAGCCCTACCAGAATAGGAGAGGGCTCTCTCCAGGTCACACTCAGTAAAAATACACAATAAAGTCTGAGATGACTCAAAATGAAATACTGATTTTAGGCTAGTAAATAGATGTGGAAAATACGATTTTGAATGACTGAATTTTCTAGGCTGTAAGGGACCAAAGGAACATCTGAGCTGGGAAATTAAATCAAGGACACATAATATTTCTTGAGGCAAGATACACAGGAGGTTTAGCAGTAAGATTGAAGTAATATGAAATGGAAATACTGTTAAGAGGTTGAAAAGGGCATAGCTAATGAATCCTTTTCAAACAAAAGAATAAACACACAACATGAATACCTTACCGAGGCAAAGCAGTGAACTGGATTCTGCCTTTCTTACTTTAAAGAATTCAACTAGAAATGGTTATGAATGGACTGTATAAAACATAACAAATACACATATGAAATAGAAAGAAGAAACATCTGCTAAACATCGTACCACATGAATCTCATGAATCGGAGCTGCATCATTTTATTAATTCCCTGGCCAAAATGTGTACAATGCAAGTGCTAGGTTTTTCCTTCACACTGCTCCTAGAAATTCCAACCCTTTACAAATAATTTTCAATACCATAAATAACCTCAGAGGTCGGAAAGAAAATCGCTGAAGATAGGGAGTCGTTCAATCATCATTAATGAACTGAAGTCGAAGAGCCAACCGTTTGCCAGCGTTGCATTTTCCACCCAAACGAAAGATGGAGAAGTATGAGGACTAAAAACTTGTCCAAATTTCTTAGCCATGCACCATCATTCATGATTTTTCATGCTGAATCCAAAAATGTAAACCTTTTGCCATTTGGAGCTCTCTATCATAAGTGTCATGCCACGTGCGCGGCGCATAGAGCCTGTGCATGTCGTTTTTTTGAGGGGGGATTTGGGAGGCCTTCCCAGTGTCCAAATTGGGTGCAGAATAGCTCATTGGAAAGGTATTTGAGTGTACTTTCCAACCCAAGTGGAATTTATGAATTTGGTGCTCATTTTCCCCTCCAAAACTTCAATCTCCCAAGACTTCTTTCATGTGTGTCCAAACAGGGGCAGAGAGGTCATGTTTTGAGTGTTTTTGACCTCCTGGGGACTCAAAACTTTCCCAAACTTCTTGGACATGCACCAGAAGTCATGATTTTTTATGCTGAATCCAAAAATGTAAACCTTTTGTGATTTGGAGCTCCCTATCATAAGCGTTGTACCCCTAGGCATAACATTTATTACAGGAGACGTGTCGAGGCCTTCCCTGTGTCCAAATTGGGCACAAGATAGCTTGTTGGAAAGGTCTTTGAGTATGCTTTCCAACCCAACTAGAATGTTTCAATTTGGAGTTAATTTTCCCTATCAAAAATCAAATCTCCCAAGACTGGTCAAAATGTGCCCAGTGAGGCTGCTTCAAGGTAGACTGCTGTTGCAGTCAACTTTTGAAGGTGTTCCTCAACTCCAAATTGAGCTTATGATAGCTCATTGGAAAGATCGTTGTGTCTAGTTATCAATGTACTCATCAAGAAAGTCATTTGGCTAACCGAGCTAGGAGAGAACTTGATTTTCCCAAGGTCACTTTAGAGGTGCATCAATTCTCCCGAGGCAATTTTATTTTTGACATTTCTCTAAAACCATGTCACTTGTGTAAAACGTGAAGGAGGGGTTTCGTCCTTGGCCTATTGTGGACAAAAACATCTCTCAGTTTTCCAAAATTCATCTTTTCTTGCTCATAAACATCATTTGAGTGAATTATTGGACCTTCCTTTGGCCTACAAGTATTATTGAAGCACTTTGAGAACAACAATTTCAAACCCTAGACCTAATGACTGAAATGAGTCTTGTCCATTAAAAGATCAAAAATTGACTGTCATGGATTTTAATAACTTTGATGAAAAGACCTAAGCCAGCAGGTACAAGACATGAGGGGAATGAATTGACAAGACCCTTCCATCAGATTATGGCATGCCTCTAGCAGAATGCAGCTGAGTGAATGGAGCGAGACACCTAAAAATGAGATGCAGAAAGAGTTTTGATCTCTGATGGAGGACTGACAAGACTGACTCTAACATTGGCTCCAATGGGGGATGGTAGCTCCAGCTCCTTGGAGGTGCCAAGAACTGCATATCTTTGGGTGAGCAGATAGTACCTTCGTCCATTGGGTTATGGAGTCATTATTTCGACAAACAACACAAGACTTTGACACATTTATTGACTGGAACTTGACTTAAACCGACATTAATTATGAAACCAACATGACTGAAAAACTGACTCAATGCAAAAGGAAATGACTCATGACTGACTTAACTAAAAGAAGAACTGACAAAACTTGTTCAATGGCAGCAGTCCATCAAGATTCGAGGGTTTCAAATTATGATGACAGCCACCTGCATATTAATGCAATATGTACAATCATGTGTAATGTGTCTTCCAATATAACCAATCAAGCAGATGCCTTCTTGATTGATTCTCCTAATCAGATCTCCTGGCCAACAACAGATACTGGTAACTATGCATCCAACAACATAATTGACCATGATCTCCTTCATCATTGAATACTGCAATAATCAGCTTCACTGCTGACTGTAACAAATCTGCCATTGGATCCTGAAAAACATGAAGATTGACCTCTCGCTGGAAACACAAGGTATCTTTTTCTCTTGATTCTAGTCTTTCTTCATAAATAAGAGTATACTCCTGGTCTTCAAAAATTTCTGAACAAGTGGATGAGCATATTTCCTCTTCAAAAAACATTTCAACACATTAGACATATGAGGAAGAATCTGAAAGGGAATCCTGAATGGTCAGGTCTGCTAAAGTCTGGATATATTGTATATCATCTTCATATGATATGACAGCCATATTGTCTTTGCATTCATCAATCATGAGAAAAGAAACTTCAAACGATTCTTGAAAACCAACAATAACATTTCTATCATCTACCATAAATTCATCCATAGGAACTTTTTCACTTGCTTGAGCAAAGATCTTATCTTGATGTTCATGAGCTGACTGGATTACCTCTTCATGAAGACTGTGTTCTGATGTCATGAGAATATTTGGATCTAAAACTCTATCTTCTTCATCCCAGATGATTTCAGCAGCAGAGTTCTCTTTCATGGGACTTAGTACAAGGTTTTCTTGGTCATCACAATCTGAATCTACATCTGAAATGGTTGTCTTAACATTATCACATTCTGAATTTGAAACTTGATTTCTCTGCATGTTGTCTTCTTCTATGGACAAATCTGAAACGACACTTTTTCTTTCATCACTTTCAGCCATCTGGAACTCTTCAACTTGCTGATCTATTTCATGTAATTCATGCTGACTGTCAAGATACAAAATTCCTTCATTTTCCACCGTACAAAGATCTTGATTCGGCTGCAAAGTTTCCTGAGCATCTTGATGGGACTCCTCTAGATTCTCTTCATGTTTCTGAAATGGATTCTCGTACAAGGTTTCCATGATCTCATCATCCATAAAATTATCATCCTCATAGTATTTTTCAAGGTTTTCAATAAAAGTAGAAGCATGTTTGAAACATTCATGAACTAGATTTAATGATGGATAAGAGTCTTTATATCTTTCAATGAACAGGGCATGACAATCCTTTAGACAGTAAATACAAGCAGTGGGCAAATTTTCATACCAAGATTGGGCTTCACCTTCCAGAGTGGCCAGGAATATCTTCATCAGGCAATCTTCAGGAAAATCAACTTTCAACTTGGGAATATGCATGTGAAATCTAACTAGATGTAAGGCAACATCCTTCCTACCATAATCTTTAAACGTAGGCAAATTCCTTGACCAATCTACTTTCAGAATCTTATTTGGAAAGCCTGGAATGTGATCTCGGCTCATGGGAGCGTATCTTCTTGCAATCCGCTCCATTTTAAAAAATCTCAAAGCTACTAATCCCTCTGCAGTGGAGTCACCATGAAGCACCAGTTGCTGGATTTTTGAGTGAAAGGAGTCACTAGGTGAATGATTTCAGCCATCTTCTTATGTCTGATTGTTGTTCACCATCAACCATCAGATCTAAGCTTGATAGATGTACTGGGGAAAAACAATCTTCAAGCAAACCATTTTCTCCCCAGTGGAGTCGCCACTATGTTAGCACCTAAATCTGCCTTAGGCTGAAGGAAGGCAAAATTCAGGGTAACCACAAACCATGCTCAGTCTGGTAGCTAGCCCTACCAGAACAGGAGAGGACTCTCTCCGGGTCACACTCAGTAAAAATACACAATAAAGTCTGAGAACTAAAAATTAAATATTGATTTTAGGCTAGTAAATAGATGTGGAAAAGGTGATTTTGAATGACTGAATTTTCTGGGCTGTAAGGGACCAAAGGAACATCTGAGCTTGGAAATTAAATCAAGGACACAGAATATTTCTTGAGGCAAGATAGGTAGGAGGTTTAGCAGTAAGATTGAAGTAATATGAAATTGAAAGACTGTTAAGAGGTTGAAAAGGGCATAGCTAATGAATCCTTTTCAAACAGAAGAATAAACACACAGCATGAATACCTTACCGAGGCAGAGCAGTGAACTGGATTCCGCCTTTCTTACTTTAAAGCATTCAACTGGAAATGGTTATGAATGGACTGTATAAAACATAAAAAATACACATATGAAATAGAAAGAAGAAACATCTGCTAAACATCATAGCACATGAATTTCATGAATCAAAGCTGCATCATTTTATTAATTCCCTAGCCAAAATGTGTACAATGCAAGTGTTGGGTTTTTCCTCCACACTGCTCCCAGAAATTCCAACCCTTTACAAATGATTTTCAATACCATAAATAACCTCAGAGGTGGGAAAGCAAATCCCTGAAGATAGTGAGTCGTTCAATCATCATTAATGAACTGAAGTCGAAGAGCCAACCGTTTGCCAGCGTTGCATTTTCCACCCAGACGACAAATGGAGAGGTCCAGGGACTCAAAACTTGTCCAAATTTCTCAGCCATGCACCATAATTCATGATTTTTCATGCTGAATCCAAAAATGTAAACCTTTTTCCATTTGGAGCTCTCTATCATAAGCGCCGCGCCATGTGCGCGGCGCATAGAACCTGTGCATGGCGCCTTTTGTGCAGGGGACGTTTGGAGGCCTTCCCGGTGTCAAAATTGGGTGCAGAATAGCTCGTTGGAAAGGGTTTTGAGTCTAATTTCCAACCCAAGTAAAATTTTTGAATTTGGTGCTCATTTTCCCCTCCAAAACTTCAATCTCTCAAGACTACTTTCCTGTGTGTCCAAACAGGGGCAGAGAGGTCATTTTTGAGTGTTTTTGACCTCCTAGGGACTCAAAACTTGCCCAAACTTCTTGGGCATGCACCAGAAGTCATGATATTTCATGATGAATCCAAAAATGTAAACCTTTTGTGATTTGGAGCTCCCTATCATAAGCGGTCTGGGCATAACATTTGTTGCAGGAGACTTGTGGAGGCCTTCCCTATGTCCAAATTGGGCGCAGGATAGCTTGTGGGAAATGTCTTTGAGTCGTATTTCCAACCCAAGTAGAATTTGTGAATTTGAAGTTCATTTGCCCTGTCAAAAATCAAATCTCCCAATACTGGTCAAAATGTGTCCAGTGAGGCTGCCTCAAGGTAGAGTGCTGTTGCGGTCAACTTTTGAAGGTGTTCCTCAACTCCGAATTGAGCTCATGATAGCTCATTAGAAAGCTACTTGTGTCTAGTTATCATTTTACTCATCAAGTAAGTCATTTGGCTAACCAAGCTAGGAGAAAACTTGATTTTCCCAAGGTCAATTTAGAGGTGCATCAATTCTCCCGAGGCAATTGTATTTTTGACATTTCTCTAAAACCATGACAGCTGTGTAAAACGTGAAGGAGGATTTTTGTCCTTGGCCTATTGTGGACAACAACCTCTCTCAGTTTTCCAAAATTCATCTGTTCTTGCTCAGAAACATCATTTGAGTGAATTATTGGACCTTCCTTTAGCCTGCAAGTATTATTGAAGCACTTTGAGAACAACAATTTGCAAACCTTAGACCTAATGACTGAAATGAGTCTTGTCCATTAAAAGATAAAACATTGACTGTCATGGATTTTAATAACTTTGATGAAAAGACCTAAGCCAACAGGTACAAGACATGAGGGGAATGAATTGACAAGACCCTTCCGTCAGATTATGGCATGCCTCTAGCAGAATGCAGCTGAGTGAATGGAGCGAGACACCTAAAAATGAGATGTAGAAAGAGTTTTGATCTCTGATAGAGGACTGACAAGACCAACTCTAACAATGTGCATAGCGTCCATCTGTAGGGCAAGGGTTTGCAGCATTTCACTCTTGAAATCTTCCAGCATATTTCCAATTTCACCTTTTATGGATGTGGTGAAAGAGGATGAGCTAGCCATTGGTTGACTACCCCTACCCTTTTTCCTAACTTCCCTAGAATGGTTCTTAAAGACATTCTTGATATATTCATAGGGTAACTAGTAGATGTCCCTTCCTTCTTGCAGGTTTAAGGTATCCAGAAAATCTTCCCTTACCCCCCTAAGCAGGACTAGCTTCAGTGACTTAGGATCAAGTGTGCACCTGGCCTTTTTGTAGCTAAGTTGGAATTTTTCCTCATAATCCTCTAAGGATTCATCATGCCCCAAGGTCATTCTAAAAATTTCCTCTTTAGTGTCTTTGGACCTGCAGTAGTCCTGATAATTGTTGTTGAAGGCTTGTTGCATCTGAGCCCAAGTTGTGATGCTATCTCCAAGTAGAACCATGAGCCAGCACAGAGCTACATCCTTGAGAGTGGATGGGAATAATTTCAACTTCTAATCATGAATGGTGTAATCATAAGTTCTGCATATGAAAATGAACTCAAACAAGAAAGTATCTGGATCTTCTTAGGTCAGGCCATGGAAGTGAGGAAGAGCAGAGGGGCTTACGTTTTTTATTTTGGCATCCCCATTGGTTTCTATAATGGGAAAAACACCCACAATTCTTTCTCTATATACTCTGTCATTTCTATTTTCAATCATTAGGATAGTTGGAATGGGTTCTCCTTCTTCCTGCAGACTCTTCAAAAATATATGGTTTATCGCCTAAGGAGTCCTCCAATTCATAGCCACCGAAGAAAAGGGAAGGTTGGTTGTTTGAAGTGGTGGGGGTATTTGGTAGAAATTTCCCTAAGTTATCCCTATTCCTACGAGGCATGATATAAGGGTTTTTGTTTTGTTTTGTTTTTCAATATTTGGGACTAATTGTAGAATTGAAATAACAAACTAAATGGAAACTAACTGTTGAATGAAATCTCACTTGTAGAATAGAATAGAAAACAAACCAACTTACAAGTACTTTTGTAGAAATGAAGCTAATAATAGAATGAACGGGATAGTAAATGGAAGAAAGAAAGCAGAAACCACAGCTTACTCAGATACCTCCCCAACAATGGCACCAAAATGTGACGCGCATCAGTATTGCAGCAAGAATGTTACAACTCCTAGGACCACCAACTTTACTTTATCAACCCAGGGTTCGTACAAACATGGAGGTGACAATGTTGTATACACAAGCAAATGCGATGGGTCCACCCTTTGTCACTATTGATATGATGATAGACCACTATGGTTTCTCAAACCAGCCTTCTATTAATTTAGAATAAGTTTGATTACCGATGAAGAAAGGGGAATTTTACCTTAATTGGACGAATGGAAATATTGTCTTCTACAGCAATGAAACGCTCAAATAAATACTTTAAACACACCACTCATCTAACTAATTGCTAAGAGATATTTCTTTAGAATAATTCTAAGCTAACATATGTGTGATCCTAGATTCCCTAGGCATGCAATCTGAAATAGCCAAACATTTTACTGTTGTGCATATGAATGAACACAATAAATTTTTTTTCTTTTTTTCCCTTTTTGTGTAAATTTGAATGCTAAATCTTCTTGGTGATGTGGTAGGTGTGTTAGAGATGGTGGTGAAAGGTCAGATGGCTCAGGAGGCAAGTAGGGGTCTTCTCCTATCTTCCTGGATGATTTTTTCACAAATCGGACTCAAACTAGGCGACTACAGTTCATCCTACAGGATGTCCTAATGCTCTTATAGGATCCCCTGTATTCCTACAAGAACTGGCTGAGAGAAATAGGAGTGATTTGGAAGGTGGTATAGGGCTTAGGGAAGGTGAAGGGTGGAAGAAATAAGGCAAGGGAGTAGCTAGGACTTCTTCAGAGTTCAAAACAGAGTTTGTAAGATGGTTGGATTTGCTCAACAAACCTAGAAAATTGTTCCTATGGAATGTTGAATTGGTTGAGGGACTTAGTGGCTTTTGCTAATCATGCATGGATGAGGTTAGGCTGGGGTTGCTGACATGAGATTTTCCTACACTATTGAAACTCTTGCAATACATACATTACTCGTATTTATCCATGAATCATATCAAACAAGGAAGATTTCCAATCAACTTAAGAAAACGGAATTTTATTATTTAGTTGCTTAGTTCATGCATGGAAATACTTGCAGAATATTGTGAAAAACCATGATATCTAATACAAATATGGAGATATCAGGAATGATAATTGAAAGCTATTCTTGAAAACTCAAAAGATGCTCGCCTAAGTAGCAGAAAACCCTAAATTCCATAAGAAAGAGGAATTCTGTCTTTTTGGGACTGAATAGGAGTTTTTCCTTAAACCATGGACCCTGAAGGGAGGAATGAGGCCAAATCCACATGCTATCAGCCTCTTTGGTATTCCTTTACCTCTCTAAACTACTTCTAAAGCTAAGCACAAATGGAAGCAAACTAATCAAATTTACCACTACTTGCAAGGAAACAATGCTAAAATAAATTCAACAATTAATCTATGAAATAAAATAAGAATACAAGTACAATAAGAGGAGACTTTTCTACCAGGGTTGGGCCCTAAACCAAGAGCTTCAGCCCTTTGAGCCAACTCAGTGCTGGATTAAGGAAATTCTCATTCTCATTATCATATCAAAAAAATTACATAACAATGTTTTTCCACAAAACTTGAACTCAAAAATGCTTAGTGCTCTTATATAAAAAGTATGAATCCTAATGACACTCTACGCCTCCTTATTTATATAAATGAAGTCTCCAACATCTTCATTAAATCTAGGGAGGCTTGGCTCCAAAACTCAAGATGAACTGGTTCTTAACTGTCATTGGATCGGCTGCCCATGATCTCCATGACTTGGTTGCTTGCAATTCCGAGCTTGTGTGATTTGATTGAGGAATATTCAAATGAGTGAGGATTTAATGAGGAGGATTTATCTCCTATAATCTCTCCTCCTTGTATCATTCGAGTTTCTACCCTTAATTAGCCAAAATTTCCATGATTTTCTCTAAAAAACCTGCAATCAATGCACATTAGACCACTAGACATAACATCTTACTTTTACTCATCTCATTAAGCAAAATATAATTAAAACATGTAAGGAATTATGAGAAGAGTTGATTTTAGTAAGATTGGAGGTGTATTAAGGTCCATATAGTTACCCAATGATGAGGCTCATCAGATTCAACAAAAGATTATTTTGATGGGGCGCTTATATGATGTAACAGTGGACATTAAGTGTGGAAGCATGCTGTCTTATTTTGAGGTCATTGAAATAGTGGATTATAATAACCCATACCCCGCGCTACTAGCAATTGATTGGGATATTTATATGAACATGGTAATCAACTTGAAGAAGTGGAAGATGACATTTGAAAAGAAGTCTCTTAGGATTGTAGTGCTACTAGAGCCTATAAAAGGAGCGTGTTATATGGAACCTGTTCACGATTTTGTGGAAAGTGATGATAATCTGGATCAGATATACAAGATCAGAGTGCGAGATGAAGATTGGATCAACCCTATGGCCAATGGACAAATTGCATGGGACAGGGATGAATCTTGCACCTCGTATTCGGATGAAGAGATTAAACACTGGAAGAATTGGTTTCATGAAGTATTTACGCTGCGTTGCAATATGATGACCAAATCACTATGGTGTGTCTCAACAGAATCTTTTGCATTATGATGGTTTGACTGATGTGTATCTGTTTCTAGATGAATTTGAAAGGGAGGTACCAGAATAACATTTCTTTCAGGTACTAGAATTTGCGCTACGAACTACGCCTTATCATTGGTGGGGTACACACAAGGAGACCTTCATTGGATGGAAGGAATACAGAAGAATGATGAATTTTAGGTTTGGGTATGCTAACACTCGGATGACAGAAAAATACAGTGGGAAAGATGATCCTCACGATCATTTGGCACGATGGACTAAGGCCTGGGGAACATAATCACAACCAGAATGGGTGCACATTTTTTGTCATACCTTAGATACAATTCCAATAAATTCATATTTGGAGACGTAGTTTTGCCATGGAACAACTGATTGGGACATCTTAAGGGAGAGTTTCCTATTAACTTTCATCTTTGAGGATGGGTTTGAGTGCATTGATAAAGCACTCTATGAAATAAAAGCAGATATATTCCGAACACCTAAGGAATCGATAAAATGGGATCAGCTGGATTGGAGTACACAGCTGCACCATGCACTGGAGTGTTACAATGTGATTGCTGAAGAGGAAGATGACGATCCATGAAATATTACCATTCCAGAGACAAAGGGGCAATGATAAGTTGAAGGATTGAAGGTGGCAAACCTGGATATATCTGAACCTTTGAAAACTCGATAAGTAAACATTGGATCTAAAGCAGAGACTAAGTTAGCAAACATAGGGGACTATTGGGATGAAGATACGATTGCTAAGGTAGCTGAGATGCTGCACGAATATCAATATCTCTTCCCCATTAAGCTTTCATATTTGAAGGGAATCGTCGGAGATTTAGGTGTTATGACATTTATGTTGAAGCCGGATGTGAAGCATGTTAATCAGAGACCTTATCGGCTAAATCCAAAGTATAAAGAAAAGGTACACCAAGAACTCGATAAGATGTTGGATGCTAGCATTATTGAGCCAGTAGAGGAATCTGATTGGGTAAGCCTAATTGTGGTCCAAGAGAAGAAACTGAAAGGCAAAATCTATATATGCATAGATTTGAGAAAGTTGAATGATGCATGCATGCATGGTCCATTTCCAACCCTATTTACTGATAAAGTATTGGAGAATGTTGGCGGACATGAAGAACATGCCTACAAGTTTCTCCCGAGTAGTAATTGCGACATTCAAGGAATTTATTCATAAATTTATGGAGGTGTATTTTGATGAGTGGAGTGCGTTTTGTTGAAAAATGTGCAACAAGAAATTCTAAATTTAGAAAGTGCTAAAAATAGCATGTCTAAAAATAGCAGTTTGGCCGTGAGGTCATTGGCCACATTGAGTGAGAGGTGAAACTGGTACAAATTGAAAGTTCTAAAAATAGCATTTTTGGGTCCCTTCCTATTTATAGCAGTCCGTAATCTATCTATAGGAAGTAAAATTAATTTTGGTCTTACAGCAGTTGGAAATATTAATTAATTAATTTAGTTGAGTTAATTAGTTAAGGAAATTCGAATTTGAAGTCTTTGTGAGCATGCACATGAGTTGTCCCACTGATTGAGGAATTTATCCTTAATTTCCTCCACTGATTGAGGGAATAAGTATGAGTTCTATAATGAGAGAATCAGTTGACTTAGTTCTAACTAGTCAAGTCCAGTTAGATTATTTTAACAAGTTGTTAAAATAATAAAATATAGTTTGTTAATGTTTGCATGCATGTGACAACTATTATTTTAGATAACTGAGTGGATAACTGTTGCATGTCAATTCTGTCAGAGACCCAGTTGAGATCAGATGTGGACAATGTACTATCAGATGCTTGGCTATTTCTAGTAAGTAGTTTTTGCATGGTTGAGGAACTAGTGTCCTCAAGGATTGTGTAGTTGGACCATTGGTTAACTTGGTATGTTTGGAATTAATTGCATATGCTTTTGCTATTATTTCCTAAGCAAATTGTGGAAGGAAATAGGGATTGGACCATAGGTAAAGCCTTTATATATAGGGCTTGGTTGGTTCATGAGACATATCTTCATATCTTCATAGTTCATTGAGAACTTAATAGCTTGAGAGCTAATTCTTTTTGTATTGTGAAGAGGATTTCCACTTGATTGATAATACATGGTTGGGGTTTTATGTTGGTACTTTCCCCTGGATATATCTTGTGTTATGTGTGATTATCTCTCTGGATCAGTTATGCATGTTTCTACTTGATGTTGCTCATGAATTCGATTATGCTTCTGCTTAATGTTTTGTAGAAGTAGAACAAGTATTATGCTTTAGGACATTGCATATATCAGTTTGTTCTACAGGTGAAATTTCTGCATGGTATCAGAGCACAGGTGATCAAGCAAGAACAATATACTAGCAGGAGAAATTCAAAGTTTATTATTCGGGATATAGATCTCAAGTTCTTATCACATCTATTTCATCGATGGTGTTCTATGGTTTGAGGCTTGAGTATGTCCTTAATGGCAACGCAAACTATATAGCTTGGAAGGATTGCATGGAGGCAGTTTTGGAAGATAATGGCCTTAAGGATTTCATTGATCAAGAAATCCCTAAACCTACTGACAAGACTGAGCAGGTGGAATGGAGGAAGTGTGTGGCTAGATCTAGGAGAATTCTCTTGGAGGGAGTGCAAGATCACATTGTCTCGAGCCTCCATGGAAAAGAGACTTCGCATGCAATGTGGAAAACATTGAAAGATTTATATCAGAATAGCAGTAATCAGAGGAAGTTGGCATTGAAGGACACACTTCGAAACATCCAGTGTGAAAGGGATGAGACGATCTCTATGTATCTGACCAAGCTCATCACATGCAGGGATGAGCTTGCAAGTGTAGGGGTCGTGACATCAGATGAGGATATGGTGAGTCTAGCACTCCTTGGCCTTCCTAAGAGCTGGCATAGCTACCAGGACTCGGTGAATGGAAGGGAGAAACTGCCATATTGGGGATGACTATGGTCGGATTTGATGCAGGAGGAGATTAGACAGAGCACCAGAGACAATTCTTCATCCATGCATGATGAGAAGAACTGTGCCTTAGTGAGTAAGGCGAAGAATGGGAAGGAGAAGGTTTCTCTTTTCGAATCCAATTCTTCCAATGATGGGAAGAAGGTTAACAAATTGAAAGTGTGATGCTTTCATTGTCATGAGGTGGGCCATTATGCTGCAAATTGTCCACGGAGGAAATCTAAGAAGGGATTCGGGGAAGGATCTAAAGGTGAGACACTTGCTTCATGGTTTGAGTTGGATTTCACACTCTTCGCATGCATGGTTTCATCCATGGTGGGAAGCAGTTGGTTTCTTGACAGTGGAGCTTCTTTCCACATGACCGACAACAAGAGTTTGTTTAGTACTTTGGAGGAGAAAGATCTCCAAATACTCATAGCAATGGGTAATGATGAAAAGTATAGTGTCTCTAGTGTAGGCACGGTTATTTTTCAGAGGGAGCATGGATCTTGCCTTATCTTGACCGATGTTAAGTATGTACCAGGACTGAAGAGAAACTTGATGTCGATCGCAATGCTGGAAGACAGAGGCTATGATGTAGTCTTCAGTAAGGGAAAGGTTTTCCTTAGACACATCATCACTAGACAAGTGAAGTAGAT
Organism: Pinus taeda; assembly: GCA_000404065.3. Lineage (NCBI taxonomy): Eukaryota > Viridiplantae > Streptophyta > Pinopsida > Pinales > Pinaceae > Pinus > Pinus taeda. Next base: position 97,230 of record APFE031593238.1, read on the forward strand.
TGGTTCACGGATCAAGAACCTATATGCTCTTGAGGTTCAAGATACATGCAAAGCCTTGAGTAGCAAGGCAATTGCTGGAGACTTGGTGGTTGAGAGGGAGGGTATATTACCTCTCAACATGCAGAGCTAGAAGAAGTCTCAGAAAATTGTGGAGGAGCCACGATTGGTGCAGCAGCTTCAAGAGGTTGTGGAGCAAACACAATAGGGGAAGTTGAGTGGGGATCGAGTAGAGACATATACTCATGCAGACACCTCCAGTAGGGGGAAACTTCGAGCCAGGTGGGCTGAGGGATCACATGCAGCCATACCTCTAGGTGGGAGGTGGGGTGATATAGAGTGATCATCCCAAGGAGGACAGGTAGGATCCTTGAGGTACCCAATCTCTTGGATGAGACCTTGCTACAGGAGCCATAATGTGGAGTAGCAGGAATTGACTGATTGGGTAGAGACAGATGCAGATGGAGTAGGAGAGAGAGTGACAGTGCACGAAATCCCAGGACAGCCAATAGCTAGCAAGCTGCAGCAATGCGAGAGGCACAAGTGTTTTTCACAATGCTAGGTGGCACAAAGAGGTGTGCAATGGTGCGAGATGCATGGAGATGTTGTAGTAGCGCAGATGTCAGAGAGGGAGCACTTGTCAGCAGCATGTAGAGCTTCAGCATCAGATTATGTTCCTAGCCCAATAGAGTGGTCAGTTGGGAGTGTTTTTGTTCCAAGCGTTGTTGGAGCAAGTGGACAGGGTAGATGTGTTGCATGCAGAACCTTCCAGAGTTACACGATCGGGTTCGAGAGGAACCCTTTCTTTTTGAGAAGGAGTGTTGAAAAATGTGCAACAAGAAATGCTAAATTTAGAAAGTGCTAAAAATAGATCTGCTAAAAATAGCAGTTTTGCTAGCGAGGTCATTGGCCACATTGGGTGAGAGGTGAAACTGCTAAAAATAGAAAGTTCTAAAAATAGCATTTATAGGTCCCTTCCTATTTATAGCAGTCCCTAATCTATCTATAGGAAGTAAAATTAATTTTGGTCTTACAGCAGTTGGAAATATTAATTAATTAATTCAGTTGAGTTACTTAGTTAGGGAAATTCGAATTTGAAGTCTTTGTGAGCATGCACATGAGTTGTCCCACTGATTGAGGAATTTATCCTTAATTTCCTCCACTGATTGAGGGAATAAGTATGAGTTCTATAATGAGAGAATCAGTTGACTTAGTTCTAACTAGTCAAGTCCAGTTAGATTATTTTAACAAGTTGTTAAAATAATAAAATATAGTTTGTCAATGCTTGCATGCATGTGACAACTATTATTTTAGATAACTGAGGATTCACTCATGGATAACTGTTGCATGTCAATTCTATCAGAGACCTAGTTGAGATCAGATGTGGGACAATGTACTATTAGATGCTTGGATATTTCTAGTAAGTATTCCTTGCATGGAGAAGGATCTATTATAGGAGATTGGAGGACTTGTGGCCTTTATATTGAGGCATAGGTAATCCATGATTTTCATCTTTTGATTGAAGATCATCAGGATCTTTTGATTACAAAGACAGCAAGATAGCTATTGAGCTAATTCTTGTTGTATGTTGTTGAGGATCTACACTTGATTGATAATACAGTGTTGGGGTTTTATGCTGGTGCTTTCCCCTGGATATATCTTGTCTTATGTGTGATTATTTCTCTTGATCAGTTATGCATGTTTCTACTTAATTTTTCTCATGAATTCAATTATGCTTCTGCTTAATGTTTTGTAGAATTAGAACAAGTATTATGCTTTAGGAAATTGCATATATCAGTTTGTTCTACAAGTGAAATTTCTACATGGAGTAGGGAAACCCTAAAATCCAAAGCTCTGATACCAAATGTTATGAAAACATCTCACAGAAAGATAGAAAAGATAGATCAACACCTTAGAAGTAAGCCTCTTCGAGGGGGAAACCTCCTTTACATTACACAAATGAATAATTCTTAGATGATACAAATGAAAATACCTCCTTTCTATATATATAAGTCTAAGGGGTCATAATATAATTAGAGCTGACATAACAATAATAATGTAAGGGCCACAATAATAACAAATAGTGGGCTTCTATGGGGCACAATAATAACAATATGGGGACTACATGGGTACAACAATATAATAAGGGGCTTGTACTAATAACAATAAGGGGTTACACTAGTAGTATAGGGGCCTTACAGATTTGAGTTCTAGGCTAGACACATTCTCGACATACCTATGAATAGAAGGTGCAAATCTCGGACGGATGGAGCAGAGATCTTATTCTTGACATACCTGTAGGTGCAGTCAATATCAATCTCGAATGGATGGAGAAAAAAATATTTTGGATGAGGATGCAGTACATTTTCAACATAATCTTAATTGCTATGATGACAATCTCGACATTATAGTGAAATATATCTCAGATGGATTGATCTTGCATGACAAGGATCAATCTCAGTATATAGATCTTGGTGGTATCCCTGTAGAAGCCTAGAAATAATGAACAATAGTGTCTCGGATTAAAAGAAGTAGATCTGCACTGTTGGCAAATTGTCTCGACACTACCATGTTAATGAAATGAGTCTAGGTGATGACAATAATGCTCGGCATACATATGAAAGGAGACATACAGTCTCAATGTTAACACAATACTTGGATCTTCCTCCTAGTGATCTCAATATGAATATCTATATATATATCTATTATATCTATATCGAATAGTCTATATATTATATATATATATATATATTATAATACTATATATATATTTTAGATGCAGTCACATAAGTAGTAATAACATGATAATGAAAGAAGCTTTGATCACCATGTTAAGGAGGGTTAGACTTGCAAAAGATAATGTGACAAGGATCATGATCTCACAGTGATATCAACATACATGGAAGTACAATTATGATCTCAAGGAAGGTGCAAATATCATCTTAGTAATAATCGCAAGACACAACCATGGTGTAGCAATGATGCCCTCAATGATAATGCTATAGTAATGAAGTCCTTGGTGATGCAGTGGTGTCAGAGGAGCAGAAAAATGATGATCTTAATAGTATTTTAGGAAGCGGATTGATGTCTTGGTCTTGGAGAGGCAAAATGTGTCAAGGGTCATGGTCTTGGTCTTCGTCAATTGGAATCTCTGTAACAAGATTTTTTTGCAGGTTTTCCTCTCTAAGAGGGAGAGGCTTTGGCCCTGGAAGAAAGTCAAATATTTTTATTTTTGTCTCTTTTGGTTTGATAGCAGTTTGATGAAGTAAACACACACACTGATAATGAATGGAATATTAAGCTAAGATTAAATTTTATAAATACTTCAAAATTGTTATCATGTAACAAAGAATCACTCTAATCTATGTTTGCCCTAGATTCTTCAACATGGTATCATAGGGAAGGTTCAAAAGTCAAAGGAAGGGCATAAAAGAGACATGAAAGGATAATGTTTTAAGTAGAGAACCAAAGCAAGAACATCTAGGTCTATACCTTGACCAAGCCCTAGATGAAAGGACCATCCTACAACTGTAGTGTATAATAACAAGGGTTATTGACTATATGAGTAAGAGAATTTCATCATCTAAATTCCACTAGAACAAGGCAGCTCGGAGGATCTTAGATCGAAGCCTACATCATCTTGGAACCCTAGGAATAAGTTTGAAACAATAGTCTCCAACAATAAGTTTTTTTTTTGGATGTCAATAGTCTTCAGATCTCCGGATACATGACAACAATTTTGATGCCTCTCATAGTCTCGATATATACCACTATCTCAATCCTAAAATCTCAAATTCTCATAACTTGATTGAAGGTAAACATAGAAGATTGAATGGACAAACAACCTCAATACAATGTTGCATACTAGAAGGTTCCATAAGTACAACTATGTCAACAATATGTATATCAAGATAGCTCGAAGAAAAGGAAAGCAATCTTCCTATGAAGGAACTCATCTAGAGGAAGCATCAAATCAACCTCATCAACAACCATCATGATCAGGGTGAAGATCTCATCTTCACATATCAGGTAAGCATATTTTCATTCTATAATCAAGTTTGGTTCATTAACTTCATCATTGCAAGAAGATCTATGAGTTAGATGGGTCATCAGAATTTCTTGCAAAAGGATTGACATGATCCTTATGAAGAAGTGAAGTCAGTACATCAAGGTCTCCTTTGAAAGCATGAGAACTCTTAATGTTCTTTATTTCCTATAAAGTAATAAAGGAGACATAAGAAGGATACATTAAATGCTAGAGGATATCTTCATAGGATATCAATTGTGAGATCTAGGTAATATGATGAAAATAATTATCATCATTGATATTGATATTGATAAGCTAGGTAACAATTGTCCATCAACAATTTGTGGTCTCTATGTTGAATAGAGAAAGAAAAAGGACTCAAATATGTGCAAAGGAAAGGTTGATAAGACAAATCTATGGAAATATTATAGTAAAGAGTTCATATCATCTGAAGGATAGAGGAAGCTAAAGGAAAGAGGGAGTAATAATCTCCAGTATGAATGAGATGGCATCCCTCTCAAAAGGATCTTATCATAAGTCCTTGTAGATATGATCATAATAAGAAGATGCATTATGGCGTCATGGAAGCAAGAGCTCATATGGGAATCATGAAGGACATAGCTCTTGGGAATCTCATTGTACATTAAAGGAAAGGAAGAAGTCATCTAGGACAAAGGAAGCATTTGCTAGATGGATATATACAAGATCTTGAAGATTCTCTGATGGGAACCTCAGTAGAGGATCCCCTAGTCAAGGAAGGAAGCAAGTGTTTCATTAGGAAATCCAACTTTTGGAATTCATGAGATGATGGTCTGATGACATGAGAAATGAATAAGATCAAGGGATTGAAGATCCTTTTTCAATCAAGGAAACTTCTAGAAGTAGTAAAGGTAAAATGAGGTATGTGTGCTTGTGTTTATATTTAATATTATAATATCATGTCATATGGTTGTAGGTAACATAGATCAAGAATGATCAAGAGGAAAAAGATCTCCTCTTATAAAAGGATGTTGAAAGACATAAGTCACATTAGATGAAATCAACATAATATACTCATATGAAGTATGAGGTGGTTTACTACAATTGAAGAACTCTGATTGAAAGCTCCTGGGGTGGAATATGTGTGGATGGAAGAGATTGTGAGGTATGCAACCATGATGAAGGAAATCAACATCCAAAGGTTCAAGGAGACTTGGCCAGTAAATCTCCCGGAAAGATGTGAAGAATCTGATGGAAGTATGAAAATATGAAGACCCTTGACAACAAATATTGTTGGGAGATGTGTTACCATGTATGCAGGATGTTGATACCTACAAGAAGACGTCATTGGTAGAAGGCCATCACCAAGACGTAATATGTGATTTGTTTTTGGTGTCTGACCTCTTGGAAAAGTCTGGGTATGTGTGCAAGACCAAGGTAAGGATATTTGTGAAGGATGTCAAAATTATGTACCTTGTGAATCATTGTTGAAGGAAATTGAAGATAAATGGCCCTATGAAGGAAGCCCTAGATGTAAATCCAAGAAGGATACCTTCTGGGATGACATGATGGAGGAAAGTGATGGATGGTTGAACCCTAAATGTGAAGAAATTGATGGCATTGAAGTCTTGGATCATCAGTCAACTAGAAGACCATATAAAGCACTGATGCTAGATTCCCTGGGTAAGAGGGAGCTCTAGGAGATTACTATGAGTAAAGGAACTCAAGCAAGTTTATGAGTAAAGAGAAACTTGGAACTTGTCCCTAGTTAAGAGGGAGAGTTAGACACAACATTCTTGTCTTCAGTTTGGAAGAAAGAATGGAGGATTATGTAATCATCTAGCGTCCCACACTCTTTGAGGATATGGCAGGACATCAAAGACAATAGTGGGCAAGAGGACCAATATTCTTGAGGGCTAGGAACCCAAGATGAGAATAGTCCTAGTAGGGAATACTCAGAGAACAAATGGGTGGGTATGACCCTAAGAGAAACAATGATGATGTGTGTCTATCAGTCATTGGTCTCACCAACATTGTGCTCTGATCTAAGTGAGAGATGGAGTTGTTAGTTAAGGCCTTGCTATAAGAAATAATGTTGGTTGAAATGATGCTATAATAGATGGATTGCAAATCCAATTATTCTTATGAGAAATTATTCAGATTGAGAATGACCAAGTACCATTATGAATATCTCCCTAGTTAAGAGGGAGTATTGAAGAAACTAGGTTCGGTCTTCATAATTACATTATATTTGTAAATGATGTAATAAAGAGAATAAATTAATTTTGTATATCTTGCTACATGGGTTTCATGAGCAAGAAGTATCATAGGTCAAAATATTTCTTCTTGATGTCTTTACAATTTTGTTTATATGTCAAAGAGTCATGTCATGTATTGAGAATCTCTTTATGAGACTATGTGCAATTTACTTTAGTCTACAAAATATGTAGAAGCCCTCCAAAGACCAAGCATAATCCTCCAAGAAGTCTACAAGAAAAAATAAGAAGGAATTCTTCATGTTGGCTCCAAAATAGAATTAATTGAATAAATTGAAGTCATGTCAGCTCAAGGAAATAGACATGTTGGTTCAAAAGTATAAGTTGGCTCAAAATAGGAGCACACACTACTATAAATACCCACTTAGGGTCAGCGCAAATCATACAAGAAAAATTTCACATTTCTCTAAAATTTCGCATGAAGGAGCAAATCCGCATTAGAGGTTCACTGCACCTCAGTTGGGTATTAGGTGAAGTCATGATATTGGATGCATGGAGTAGGAATGACTTCGGATGTGGACGCATCAGTGATTTGAGTTCTCATCTAGACACATTGTTAGAATACCTATGAATACAAGGTGCAAATCTCAGATGGATGGAGCAAAGATCTTATTCTCAACATACCTGTAGGTGCAGTCAAGATAAATCTCGAATGGATGGAGCAAAAAATAATTAGGATGAGGATGATGTACATTCTCGGCATAATCTTAATTCATGTGATGAAAATATTGGTATTGCAGTGAAATATATCTTGGATGGATTGATCTCGCATGACAAGGGGTAGTCTCAGTATATAGATCTCGATGGTATCCTTGTAGCAGCCTAGACATGATGAACAACAGTGGCTCAGATTACAAGAAGTACATCTACACTCTCGACATACTATCTCGGCACTACCATGTTGATGAAATGAGTCTCAGTGATGATGGTAATGCTCGACAGACCTACAAAAGGAAACATACAGTCTCAATGATAACATAGTACTCAGATCTACCTCCTAGTGATGTTAGTATATATATATATATATTATATATATATATATATATATATATATATATAATATATATATATATATATAGATATATATACATACATACCCGCACTTAATTCTTCTTATAGAGATTCTAATTGACAAAGACCAAGACCATGAACCTTGACACATCCTACCTCTCCAAGACCAAGATATCAATCATCTTCCTCAAATATTGCCAAGATCATCATTTTGCTACTCCCCTGACACCACTACATCACCAAGGACTTCATTATTGTAGCAATATCATTGAGGGCATCATTGTTACACCATGGTTGCTTCTTGAGATTATTAATGAGATGATCTTTGGACCTTCCTTGAGAGCATGACTGTACTTCATTGTAGGTTGATATCACTATGAGATCATGATCCTTGTCACATTATCTTTCCTGAGACTCACCCTCCTTAACATGGTGATCATTGTTTCTTTCATTATCATGTTATTACTACTTATTATGATTGCATATGAAATATTAATATATATAATATATATATTAATATATATATATAATATATAATATATATATATATATATATATATATTATATATATATAATAATATATATATATATATATATATACCCACACAAAATTCTTCTTATAGAGATTCTAATTGACAAAGACCAAGACCATGAACCTTGACACATCCTGCCTCTCCAAGACCAAGACATTAATAATCTTCCTCAAATACTACTAAGATCATCATTTTGGCTGCTCCCCTGACACCACTGCATCACCAAGAACTTCATTACTGTAGCAATATCATTGAGGGCATCATTGTTACACCATGGTTGCTTCTTGAGATTATTAGTGAGATGATCTCTAGACCTTCCTTGAGAGCATGACCGTACTTCACTACAGGTTGATATCACTGTGAGATCATGATCCTTGTCACATTATCTTTCCCGAGACTGACCCTCCTTAACATGGTGATCACTGCTTTCATTATCGTGTTATTACTACTTATTGTGATTGCATCTGATATATATATATATATATCAAACTAGAGTGAAATACGATCATGCTCTCAAGGAAGGTCCAGAGATCATCTCAGTAATAATCTCAAGAAGAGACCATGGTGTAACAATGATGCCCTCAACGATATTGCTACAGTAATGAAGTCCTTGGTGATGCAGTGGTGTCAGAGGAGCAGAAAAATGATGATCTCAGAAGTATTTGAGGAATATGATTGATGTCTTGGTCTTGGAGAGGTAGGATGTGTCAATGTTCAAGGTCTTGGTCTTCATCAATTAGAATCTCTATAAGAAGAATTTTGTGTGGGTTTTCCTCTCCAAGAGGGAGAGGTTTTGGCCCTGGAAAAAAGCCAAACATTTGTTTTCTTATCCCTTTTGTTTTAATAGCAGTTTGATGAAGTAAAAACACACACTTACAATGAATGGAAGACTAAGCTAAGATTAAATTGTATAAATAATACACAAATTTTTATCATGTAATGAAGAATTCTTTTTTGTTTCTCTAGTAATCATGCCCAAAGTTAGTGACTCGATTCTTCCTAGAATAAGTTGACTGAAACACTGATTGTGAGCTGAAAGAATGTGCAACCAACCTAGATTAAAATATAGATAACATCAGAGCATGTCATCAACTCTAAGAATGAAACCAATGTGCCCATATTCCACCTAGAGCTACATGGATATGCCAACCTTGGAGGTTGGCTATAGGGCTTCATAGGAGTTATGAGAACATAACTAGGGAAAACCTTCACTAGTAAAAACAAAAAAAATCCTCTCTAATTCATTAAAAATAAAGGAAACTCGTGATGACTAACTACTAGAGAATTTTAAGGCTTTTACAACATATTCATGAAGAAAAATAATAAGAAGGGTAATGAACAGTTGATGGAGTGAGGTATAATGAATGTTTTGAATAGTGAAACTGATAACAATTTGGTGACTTGATAAAACATAATACATGTTTCACATCAAAATATATATCCTTGAACTCACCCTTTCCTAGGAAATCCAAGGATTTCAATAAAGTTATGGGGCCTATGAAAAAACACCCCCTGGATCAACAAATTTTCGAAACAGACCAATCAAATATCCCTTCTAATCACATACACACTCTCACAACCCCTATGCTAGTGACACTTGGCACATTATCCAACAATTGAGTACATAATTGTGTATGCATATGCCTTTGTGTTGTAAAGTTTAAATATTGAGAATGTATAATATTTATTTTGTCATAGAATAATGGAGTGATACAGGGTCACTTGTAGAAAAAAATTAATTAAGAGTATCCATTTGCTTGGAAACTAGAGGGAAATATTTTTTCCCTCTCATAGATTTTCTCTTCACCTCTTCATAATCATAATAAAGGATTCTTATCTTGAATGCCAAGCTCCTAGTGGAAAGAATGCAAGTTGAGGCCAATCAAATGATGATCTTGAACATGAGACCATGGTAGTGGCACATACCTTGGCTCAAGGGTTGGAGCGATTTGAGCCAACTAGAGTTGGGAAATCCTTGTTTCAATAAAATGTGCATACATGCTTGATCAGACTGAGCAACAAGGCCATGGTAGTATCAACAACCTTCTTGGCCCTTGTTGTGTCGACATGAAGGAGTTACAACATTAGATATGTGGAAAGGGTAAAATCAATGGTCCACTTCCTTCTAGATTCCATGTAGCCTCTTCATAGAAATAATAACTCCTCAATGAACTACATATTGCAAATGATGATACCTTCATGCGAATTTAAAATGGGTGGGAATTTTTTCCATGGCTTTTCCTTACACAGTCCATGACTATAGTTGGTACACATTGTTTCACATAAAACTCCTCAACATAGGCTCCTCCTTTTCTTGGCAATAACATCCTCCCCATTCAATAAAACAAACTCAGTCATGGCGTCAAATCCACTTCATGATTGCACCAAATAAAGCGATGGGCAAACAAATATTCCCATAGAAAAATCATGGACACATGCGAGAGAGTAGGCCTAGGCCTACTCTAATACCAAATTAAGTTGAGAAAAATCTACATTAACATCAATAATGTTACAAGTATTAATATGTCAAATCATATTTCAACATAAGACAACTCTCTTGGATATGTGAGTGAAAATGTGAAATTGGGAAACACTTTTAGTTTGTTTTTGGCATAGAAAATTGTGAGTTTTTATGTTTTTCAACTTCAACCACTGGAAACTCATATTTAATTTGAGAATTTTTCTTTGTAGTAAAAAAATATTTGTATATAACTTTATTTCCTCTGTACTTGTATTTTTTTTCAATATTTATGGACATATAACTAGAGAAATTTTGTGTTTATTGAATGTACCTAAAATTTTCAGGCGAGTATAATGAGTGACTTAATGACCCACCATGGTTTATAGAGATGGTATTTCATTTTGGGAAAAATATATATTATCACAATATACAAAAAATTGCACTAGAACATGGACTATTTTTTGGGGAATTTTCAGATTCAATCACTATGGTTTATCATTTAATGAAAAAGGGTAAGACAAAAGATGGTGATTTTTCAACACATTCAACGATCCATCAATTTTAATTTTAATGTGATCATCAATGAGCTAACTAAAACTATTATTTTGAAGAGGATAGGGAGAAATAAAGACAAAAAGAAATTATTTTAGCATCCACGAGGCTAAAGATAGCCTACGTGATAGATTGCTTCTTCATCTGCTTGATGTATTCGGCTCTTTTTTTGTGAGGCTTCACAAAAATTCTCCCAGCTTCTCGACAAACCCCTCGCTAAATAGATTATCCCAAGAGCTAGATGCCAGCATATCTGCATAACTTTCCCTATTTTCTTTAAAAGCCTCACATTCCAAAATGAAATGTTTTTATGTTTCCACTTTTTTGGAAGAACAAAAAATGCATACCCTTTCCTCCCACACTTCCTTTGGCCTTTTCCAATGCCCTATTTCACAATGGAGTTGATGAGAATTAGTCCTTAACTGAGCAATAAGAATTTTGGCTCTCCAAGAGATATTGGCCTCTATATATGTTTTTGGTTGATGATTATGAGTGGGATTAAACACTTCAATATAGTAATTTTTCTTTCTTCCTAGCTCCTTATCCCAAGTACAGTTGTGGAACTTTTCCATAACAAAAGATTTTATCTCTTTGTTGTTTATGGGACACACATTCAAGAAAACACCCCATTTACACCAAGTGAATTTCAAATGATTTGGTGTTTTGATTTTGAAGTTATTGATTTTTCATTTCAGGTTATTTTCAAAAGTTTCAAAATTTGCACTGACACAATTTAGTATAACATTATTAATAAATATCAATTGTTCATTAAAATGAATCAAATTTATATAATTTGAAAATATATTAAAATTTGAATCCATTTATATCAAAGGAATCAACTAAATATTAATTTTTTTAAGCAATTAGATCCTTTAAATTACCCATTTCCTTAAAATAAATTTTTTTTTTGGTTGACTGAAAACTTTCTGCCTATAAAAACGCTCGGCCAAGAAATAAAATATTGTTAGTTGTGAGTATTTGTAACTCTTAACCAATTGAAGTTTTCTTTGAACAAACTCTTGGCCAATAAATTAAAAAATTCTCGATTGAGAGTTTGGAGAGAGAATCTTTGTCTACCCAAATTCTTGACCAAGATTTTAGTGCCTTATGAACTCTCAGCAAAAAAATAATAAATTCTTGACTAAAAGTTATGGTGGAGAATATCTACTTTTGAAAATTCTAGAGTGTGGTTTGAAAATTCTTAGCAGAGAGTGTAGTGTCGAGAAAAATCTCAGTTCAAAATTTGCAAAACTTTCGACTGAGAGTTCTGGCAGAGAATCTCTCATCTGGATGACCCAATAATTTTATCAACTAGTGCAACTATTCATTGTACAAAATTTTCGGTCGAGAATCATATATATTGTTGGTTGAAACATTTATTTGAAGAAATGCAAAGTGTAGAGTGTGGAGTGTGAAGTAAGAAAATAATTCTATTTAAGGTACCGTAAACATTAATTTTTTATAAGGGAAAAAAGAGATTAATATTTTTATTTTTTATATTTTTTCTGGTAAAAAAAAATTCTTTTTAGGGAGAGCGAGATTTTCTTATTGTTTTCTATGGAAATTGAATATTGTTATTGTTTTGCTATATAAGATAAATATTAAATTTGTTTAATATGGAAAAGAATATTTTGAATGCTTTTTCCCCTAAAAATTATAAGATAGATATTGAGTTTCTTCCTATGGAAAATGATATTTTAAATGTTTTGCCCCCTAAAAGTATAAACATTGTTTTTTGATAAGGGAAAAAAACATGGTGTATAATATATATATATAATATATATATATATATATATATATCATATATATATATATAGATATATAAAGAGAGAGAGAGAGAGTAACTTATAATGTCATGGGAAAAGGGAGTTTTTTTGGGAGGCGGGGCCTTATTTTACTTGTTTTCTATGAAAATTGAATATTGTTACTTTTTGTTATGGAAATTAAATATTATTCTCTTTCCTATGTAAAAATATATTTTTAATGTTTTTTTCTAAAGAAGACGATATATTGAAATTTATTTTAGATTAAATTATGAATCGCCATACACAATCAAGTTCCTATTGTAAAAGCACCTCACTAGTGAAGGTCATGGGTCAATTTGCTTGGCACCCTGGGTTTAGGATCACTAAAAAATTGACAGGTGTGATCCCTTTAGGTGGATTTTCCTCATTATTTCTCGAAAAAAATAAAAATAAAAAAAATAAAAAAAAAAATAAAAAAAAAAGATAAAAAATTATGCTTATAGATATTTGAATTTATCTTGAATCATTTGTAGTATTAAAAGATTGAAATAAGTTGTGTTGTTTTGGAACTAGATTTTAGATTTCTAATTTTTGAACATGGGAAATCAAACGAATTGTAAACAAAAGTACAATCATATTAGAACTAATTTAAAAGAAAAAAAAATGAAAAACTACAAGAAAAGTGGAGAGCACTAAGGGAAAATAGAGAGGTTGAAAGAAATGTGGAGTTATCAAATAGAAAGTTTGGAGGACATGTGCAATTACCAAATAAAGAGATTGAAGAAGAAGTGGGGGTACAAAATAGAGAGCTTGAAAGAGACGTGAAGGTACATATTAGAGAGTTTGAAAGAGATGTGGATTTACATGGAAATGATGCAGAAATGAGAGATGTTAAGGAACTTGTCAACGAGAATATTGATAATACTAGTGAGTTAAATAATGTTTTAAATTTTGAATTTTGTAATATTTAGATTAAATTACATTTCAAAGCCATCAGCATAATCATTAGATAAATTTTTAGATCTAAAATGGGCTTCCTAAGGAATATTATAAAATAATAGTGGAAATAATAAAATAAGATTAGATTACCTTATGAAGTTTTAGAAGGTAAAAAGAAAAAACTACTTTTCAACTCATATTTTAAAATTATCTTGCTAAGATTTTACTAAAATTTTGAGCATGGGCACTAGTTGGATCTAGAATTTACTTTTTCATCCAAGGAGTACCGATGTTGCATACTTTTGATGAACCATACTACACGAAAAATGTGAAATATATAAAAAAAACATGATTGCAAGCACGCTTTTTATGTATTTCACATTTTTCATGTAGTAGGGTTCATCAAAAGTATGCGACATGGGTACTCCTTAGATGAAAAATTAAATTATGCATCCAATGAGTGATCCCACTCTAAATTTGATTAAAATAATAGGGAGATAAGTTGAAAATATGTGTTGAAAAAATAGTTTTTAATTTTTTTATTTCTTTACTCAAAAAATGGTGAATCATCCCCCAATGTTGACATAATTGTATTGAATCCTATTGGTTCTTATAAATTTTCTTTTTGTACATTTATGTTTTGAGGCCCATCTTTTTCCTCAAAATTTCTCTAATGGTATTTTAACAATGTTCAATGTATGTATGTGTCAAATAAATTACAAATTTATATTTTTTTATGGAGGGATAACATATAAGCTACAACAAGACCCTACGAAATCTACAAAAACATGGAAGTTAATTAGAAGTTACGATAACATTACCTTTGATGATAATTTTCTAGAGAATATGGATCCAACTAAAATTGAAGAAATGGGGCCATCAATGAATGAATTAACAGTTTGAAATAAAATAGATGTGATGATCAAATTTTTTTAAAGTAAATCTATCATGGCACAAGCTCAAATGTTACATAAACTTTTAAAATACAAAGATCTAAGAAATGCAATTCAATTACTAGCCATTAGATATTCCAATTAAGTGCAGGTAAATGCGTTTGTATCGAAAAGTATGACATTGACGCTTGGCACACTAGAATAAAATCGATCTTGAGAGGGAAGAATTGTTCATAGAGAATTATTAATAGGTGTTGTTAGAAAATGAATTTCATCAAATCGTTTGATGTCAATGGCGACACGAATGTACAAAATACCATGAAAAATTATATGAAGCCATACAAAACTTAGGATTCAAGTAGATGATAATGATGAGCTTTCATGTTGGGCTAATATCTATAGGAAATACTATCAATATATAATTTCATATAATATGAGCAACAAGGCAAAAGAGTTTTGGGATTTGAATTCCCGTGAGTCACCAAATCAAAAGGTGTGCAAAATCATATATCTAGAGGTTTTATGATACTTGTGCCAAATATATAAAATAGGTCATTCAAGTGGAGTTATTATAGAATTTTTTGGAGAGTAACATTGATGTGAATATTTTGCTTAACACATTTGTGAAGCTTAAACCATGGTATGTTAGGTTGCCACTGTTTGTGACACATGTTGTTCTTGATACCATGTAGAATTTTAATTATATTATGAGACGTTTCTAAAATTTGGCATATAATATTGGTCTAATGATCGAACCCCTCCTTCAAGCCTTTGTGAATATTTATCTAAGATATTATGTGGACAAGAAAATGACCAACTATTTTATATGAAATAATGTGTTGGTGGAAGGAAATGCAAATAATGTTCTCATTTAGAACTCTTTGATGCTAAGTATCCCATTGATATGATAGATTCGTAATTGTCAAATCTCACTATGAAGTGAAAAATATATGAATATGTTACGTACATTGTTGTTATAGATTCAATGACAATATCAAGAAATATTAATTTACTTGAAAATGAAAATTTTATGACAGATTTTATGGAGAAGTTTAGGGAGAAAATATATAAATATATTAAGCACTCTTATATAGCAAAATGGCAGGAATTATAGTTCAAACAATCATGCGATGTGTTCCCAAAGGGAAAAATATTACTGGTGGTTGATTTTGCTAAGAATTTATTTGAGATGGGGCATGGAAAATGAGAGAACAATGGTGTTAGAGCATGTGTAAAACATGCAATTAGGAGGCATAAGTTAAATTGAGAGGCTTCCTTAATTGTAGATTCAAATTATGTTGTTAACTGGTGAAAACAAAATTTAAGCAATGTATCAGATCCAAGGATGGCTCCTCTACATATATATGTGTGTGTGGGTGGGTGTGTTTTTCTATTGAAAACATACATTTATAAATCACTAAATTTGAAATACATGAGTTTTTTTGTCAAATAGTTACTTTAGGAATACTTTGATGGGAAATTTTAATAGATTGATGCCATAAAATTGTCAACAAATCCATGGAACAAGAGGTTTGAAATCTATTAGAAGTGAGAATATGAAAAATATATTCTCAATTTAGAAACAAAAATAGTCTTTCTTTTGTCCGACATGTATTTATGATATAGAGTCCACCAATGAGTGTGTAAATCACAATAAAAAATATGCCAAACCATGTATACACAAAGACCCGATACCATTTCCCCAACTTCCAAGGTTGACTAATGAGGAGATGGACAATGAAGTGGTTGTGATTGACAAGGATACTTATTTTTTTTCTGATATGGTTAGAGAAGGAAATGTACTTGTTGTCATTGCACCAAAATATAATCTAGCGAAAGTGCATTATTATTTATTGTAATGCACTAAGTTGAAAAGCACATTGATATGAGAGTTTAAAGATCCTTCAAATTATAAATATCTAGTTTGTTAAGTGGTGTTAACGGGACATTTATTTGAAGAAGAAATGTAAAGAGCACATTATTTTTCAAGACTACCAACCAAATTTTATATGAGTCCAATATACTCATTTGGCCATAGCAACTCGGTTGTAGTTGAAAGAAGTGAAGAGTAGAAAAAAAAAGCATACATGTGTATATTATATTAAATATAGTTCTTTTTTCCTAGATAGTTACCCTATTCGATGATAAATTTATAGAAAAGGTTTTATATGTTGTCTTGAATTTAAGGAAACAAAGACTTGTTATATTGTTATATTGTTATATAAAAACACTGATGAATAATAATAATAATATTCATTGATATTGTTATATTGTTATATAACAATATTAATGAATAATGTTATAGGTGATGTTTCGACTAGCTTTAATTATTTGTCTAGGTTAGTTTGACATAGGAAATTAGGCCTATATATTAATGAATATCACCACACCAAATGAATAAGGGTCTAATTGGAGACTTGATCGGGTGGTATATCCCCTGTTTCCATGTGGCATTTTATCCTCCTATCAACAACCGCGCTGGAAATTCAAATCCAACATATTGTTCCATATACACCAGAATAGAATGGTGTTGTTGAAAGAAAGGATCATACACTAAAGGAAATGACTAATTGTATGATTCAATCTAAGGGATATGTATTCATTATTTAGTGGAAGCAATCAATATATGAAAATTACATAGTAAATCACACACCCACGAGAGCTTTAAGCAATATAGCACCAAAAGAAGGAGGGACTAAAATAAAGAAAAAAGTATGCCACATATGTAGCTTTGGTAGTATAGCATTAACTCACATTATTGATTGAAATAAGGAAAGATTTATAGCCTAAATGTGAGAAGTGTATTTTTTTTAGATATTCCAAAGATATAAAAGGTTAAAGAATTCTTCAACCTCACTCCAATGAAATAATCATTACAAGAGAAGTTGATTTTGATAAAAGTCTCTTGGTCCATGAGCCTAATTCAATTGTTGTTCCCTCATTGACCTCTGAGCTATCATCGATTGTAATGCCACCTTGTCTTTCTATTCTAGTTTCTTCTTCAAGTAATGACACTAAGGATTAAAATCCACCTCTACTTGTTCACATTCCTCCAAATGAGTCCAGTGAACATGAAATTTCATCAACATCAAATATGTTCACATTCCTCTAAATGAGTCCATTGAACATGAACTTGCATCAACACCAAATCCTTCCAAATTGGTCCATTCAACATGTAAAGTAGTTGGTGACCTTGTTGGTGATCCTACCAATGAACATTGTACTCATTCAATGTTCTAATGAGCCTCCTCTCTTTTGGATCGAGTTTCAAAGACTCATAATATGGAAACATTTGTAGAAGCTTCAAGCCATCCAGATTAGGAAAGAACAATGAATGAAGAATATCATTCCTTGATGGAAAACAATACTTGGTAAAATATTCTCTCAAGTTGAAGGAATTGACTATAATGAAGCCTTCCCCTATTGAGAAAATGCATTCCATATATCCTATTATAGCTTTTTTTTTATGTTGTTCATGAACCCCGAAGATCAGTGACTGCTACATCCACATAATATTTGTATTAGGAAGATCCACCAAAAGGGGCCACTTCCTTCCAACTCAATCATGAAGCCTAACCCTAAGAGTGTTAAGAGAATTGAAAATGTGACTTATAAATAGAAAAGGTTCTTTAAAAATGAGGACTTGTCTAATTAAGCTAAACCTAAAATATTTTCTAGCACTTTTTTCCTCACTAGTAGTGATCCTTAACTTTTAACCCATGCGAAGTCAAGCCTTAAAAATAATTATGAAATGATAGACATAAGATATTTCACTATTGTATTGGCCTCCAAGTATTTCCAACCAATAATGGAATTTACCTTTCCCAATCTAGGTATGCATGTCTGTTGGAAGTAATGCTTCCATGTCATGTGTTCCATGTGTATCTCAAGTTGTCAATGAGTATTCTGAGGTGTTATTGTAGATGTGGTTGTTTCCCATCTGTATGAGTTGTTGTTGTGTCATGTCCCAATCATAGATCCAATTTATTAAGATCTATATTTGTCGAAGTTAGTAATTTGTATCCTTTATATATGTAACCTTTGTGATCAATAAAAATATGAGAATGATTTGTGTTGTGTGTAATTTTTCTCTCTCTTTCTATTTTTCTAACATGGTATCAGAGTTGTTACTAGCTTGACTCCCTAAAGGGAGGGCTAGGAATATGTGAGCAATCTTGAGTTTTATTATTTCTGTATATATTAGTATAAATGTGCAAGATTTTATTTTTAGTGTGTGATTTTTTTTTTTATTATCCTATCTATGTAGATCTATTTGTTTGTTTGTAGCTTCTTCAAGCATCATAAAATCCTTCCATTATTTTGATATCTATGAATTTTTGTTTGTGCTTATCTACCCAGAACCTGCAAAGGAGTTAAATTGATGCCTGGATGGCTTTGTCAAAGTTGTGTGAACTATCATCTTATAAATCTACAAAATCAAGCCCATGAACAGTACATGCTACTGCATGGATCTAGATTGGATCTGAGATCTAGGGCATAAGAGTTTCAAGTGGCCAATGATATATGTCAAAAGTGTTAAAATTGGACGCATATATCAATTTTTCACTTCTACGGGGAAGAGATCTCTACATCAAATGTTTATGTTGCAATCTTGTTCTGATCTCAAATTTTGGAGTTTTCATTTTGAACTCTATATTGAGTTTGGTCAGCTCAATATGTGAGTGTAAGTTTGTTGGAATTGACCACTGTAATAAATGATTCTTTGTGAAGATGAGAAAAATCCTAGACAAATATTGAGCCAAATGAACAACTTTTTACCTGTGCTAAGGAGGAACATGGTGACTTGTATATGCCTGAATGACAACTGATAGTTTGATGATTATTGAGTTTGTAGTTGTGAAATGCTTTAATTATGGTTATAAAGAGGGTTGGTGGTTCTTAAATTGGAAGCCCCGGTGTTCGAAAGATCAATTCTTGTGTGTTAGTAAGGTCAAGTTTTCTTATCAACTTTTGAACACATTCAGTGTCCAGACCCACATCTTAGCAACTGATGAATAGCCGAACGAGAAGTATTCGAAAGATGGTGGTTGGTACATATGATGGTTCATTACTTGACGTATATTATAGCGGAAGCCTCGATGAATCGAGGTGTCAATATTGTTGATCTTGCAAAGTTGATCAATGATGGTCAAAGGCAGTGATAACTTGAAGCTATGGTGGTGAAAGAGCGGTGTTTGCGATATTTGAGATTGGATGTTAGTGTTGATGAATACTAGTCAAACAAATATCATATTGTTGTTGTAATATGTGTTTTTAATGTTTTCCATGTAAGCATTAAGGGTGGGTGTTGGAATTAATGCTTCCATGTCATGTGTTCCATGTGTATTACAAATTATGAGTGAGTATTCTGAGGTGTTATTCTAGATGTGGTTGTTTCCCATGTGTATGATTTTTTGTTGTGTCATGTCCGAGTCATATATCCACTTTCTTACTAGGATCTAGATTTGTCGAAGTCAGTAATTTGCATCCTATATATATGTAACCTTCACGATCAATAAAAATATGAGAATGATTTGTGTTGTGTGTAATTTTTCTCTCTCTTAGCATTTTTATAACAATGTGATCTTCTTCACTATTTTTAGATGGAAGATTGTAAACCATACCCTTCTCCATTCCAATTTGGAGTTAAACTTACTACCAACTACATTACGCTTGAATTTGATGCCACTTTGTACCATTAGTTCATTGGTAGCCTCTTATATTTGACACACATTCTCCCTAATATTTCCTTTGTTGTTTTTGTTGCCCAATATATGAAAAAGCCTCATGAAAATCATTGGAAAGAAACATAAGGATACTTTGATATATTTTAGGTATAATTTAGTTTCGAATAAATTATATTTTAGGGGGGACTCCTTCATTCATTGGTTTCATTGATTTAGATTAGGTTGAAAACCCTAATATTAAAATTATATTGCAGGTTTTATTTCTATCCTTGGTCGTGGAACTATCACTTGGGATTGTAAAAAGAATTAGGTTATTTCTCTTTCTTCATGAGATTAAAAGTATAAAGTAGTGGTTAATGCAAGTCAATAAGCCTTGTGGCTTCACTAGATCCTTTAAGATTTTGAATTATAGTTGTAGCATATGACCACCCTCTGACGCTACAATCAGAGTTCCATCAAGCTTGCCAAAGATACAATTCAACTTTAGCACAACAAGCACATTTAACTACAAATGTAATTCATTAGAAAACATATTCATGATTGGGTTATGAAGTGCATTTTTTTCCTACATATGATCAAGTTGCATAAGTTTTCAAAAAGTATATTATCGAATTGAAAGTTTTCTAAACTTTGATATATGTTAGGAATTTAGGAATTTTTCATCAAGGGGGGATTTAATCTAACACTTCCTTCCTTCTCATATTGTTTCAACTTTTTAAATCCTTCAATCCTATCCCAAGTTTTTATTAAGGGAGGAAGTTAGGATATTTAGACACTTAGGATTTATTTAAATTCAACTTGGTCTAGTGTGTCTATCAGGAAAAGTTATTTTTATTATTGTTTTTCTTTAGTATGCATTAGTTGAATTATAATTTGAAGATCATGATATGTTCTAGACATACTGAAAGCTAGTAATGTCCTTGATTCTAACGAATATCGATTCACAACTTAACATCAGATTGGTAAATCATCTCTATTTAAATATCATGGAGGGTCATGATTGATGATTGATGGTGAGAACTCCCTTATGTGAAAATATTTTGTTTTTCATTGATAAAATTTCCTTGAGTGATCCCATCAGTTGGAGTTGTGGATTGTTTCCCTCTTATAGGGTCTTAACCATGTAAATGTTTTGGCATTGTGATCCAAAAATTCTAAAGGTACTTATTTAGGGAGTTATCTTACTCTAATTACTTCATTAGATACTATATTAGAAGGAGGGGGGGGGGGGATAGTGAGATTCCACATTTACTACATTAGAGTTATGGAAAATGTTTTTCTCTATAGATAAAAGATGTGATCGAGCTGCATTCCTCTTTCTATTACCGCCTCTTGTTTGTTTTGATGTTTTCTATTGATGATATTCACCAAGGCTTCCTTCTCTTGGGGGATTAATTAAGTGTTGATTGAGAAAAATTACATACTCATAGCAGTGTCGACATTCAAATGGAAGCTACTCATAGTATACCTCTTCAATATGCTTATAATCCCCCAAAATTAGTTATATTGCCTTAGTTTGACCCTTTTCTATGCCTACTTTGATACAAGTCCAAGCATAGAAACAAAGTGATCCTTAAGTATTTTAATCTATATATCTACCTAAGGCATTACCAATGGACTACAGGGTCTAATTATCTCAATAGAGAAGAGGTAAGTGGGGAAGATGAGCTTAAACTAGGAATGTCGAGGGGATTTCGTTCTTAGAATTAAAATATAGGTTATAATGATTGAAATACACTCCATGGAAATAAGGCACACCATAGAATATCATATATTTATCCTTCTTAAACTAGAATATGAAAGTGAAGCAACCCATATCATAGAACTGGATGGAGATATTTCCCTAAACCAATGGTTTCTAGTTCTTTTGTACTCACATTGCATTAATATTTTGATATGTCCATAAGCCTATAAACTCACTGATCAGTCCTTTTTTCACCAACTTGATAGCCACCTGGAAAAATTGAGAGGGAGAGGGATAACAAGTAAGCCATCAATATTCTTAACAAAGTGGAGGGGAGTTTTTTTAATAGATTTGTCTAGGGAGGAAATCATGGCTTGAAATGTGAACATGCTTGGATTCAGGTTTGAAGAGGCTACTCTCTCCAGATCAGATGCTACCATGAATGTCATAAGCTAACAAGAACGTGACAATTGCGAATAGGTTTTAGTGAGGAAAGATGGCATATTGTTTTCTCATTATATTTTAATATTGTTAATACTCATATTATTTATTTAATATTTCATTTTTTATATTATAATTATTATGAAATATAAAATATAAATAAATTATTAAATATAATATCATCACTATTATTCAAATTTTAATATTAATCTTGATTTGTTTATCAATAATAACAAACATAGCAATCACATTGCTTAGTTTAGTTATATATATATATATCTATACTATATTATATCGATATATATATCATATATATATATATTATATATATATATATATATATATATATATATATATATATATAAAGAATTATATTGATAAAATTTAGCAAAAAAAATAGAAGATAAAATTTATTTTGATTGGATAAATTTTTGATTTATTTAATATATTTAAAATATAAAAATATCAATAATTAATAATTTAAACTTTTGATTGGATAATTTATATAAGTATTAATCATTTGTTTTATTAATCATGATGATGAGAGGTTGCAACAACCACTTACAATATGTATTTTATAGAGTATCTTTACAATTTTAATAAAGAAATACAATTGCAATATAAAATGTATAACCACCACATTTTTACAATTTAATTGAAAACAAACATGCATACACCATAATGATAAAACAAAAAAAAAATAACAATAATAAAAACTATGCACTATATATTCCAAGCTAACTTGCATTACATTCAAGCCTCCTTTGACATTTCTCACCCACTTACTACCCACAACCTTTTTTTATGAGAGATAAAATAATTTAATTCATGGCAAGTAAAAGTCTTATAAGATGGCTAGAGAATATCAGGCATTGGAACCATTTCATCTACCAACAAACCAATTCATATTTCAACCACTCTACTAACATATTCAAACTTAAGCTATTTTATAAGATTCAAGTTGGTTGTAAAAATTTTCAATTTTATTCCCCTCCAAAACAACACCTTTTTCTTCTAATCAATCCCCATTTTAAATGGAGTTGTAATGTAATCTATTTGGAACAATGTTTTTATTTGATATGAATCTAACACAATGAAAATTATGGCCAAGTATATGGGTGATGAAGCAAGTATATTGTATGAATTGACATTAGTCAGTGATGAAGGATATATAATTGCAATTGTCATTTGACTAGATGATATTTAAAATAAATATTCATGTAAGAAAATATGGATGCTAGGGACTCACTTATAGAAAAATACTCTATTGCAATCATGAGTGTCTAGATTAAAAATTTGTTGATATATCAATAACTAGTGGATATCTATGTCTTTTCTTATTCATTTTCAACCAAAATATGTAACACTCATCCTATATTCTTTCATACTCTACATGTTTTTCCGTCTCTATAATCCATGAATTTGCAATTTGTACCTATAAATATATCCTCACTCCCTTGCTCAACTTGTTCACCTTTTTCAATTGGTTCACTTTCATCATAATTTCAATAATCTCTTTTACCAATTGTTGCAACCCATCCACCTATATAACCTTTTAGAAATGTTGTCCAATAGGGTGCACTATCTCAAACTAAACCCTCCCAAAAATGCTTACTTCCTCTGGTCCTCCTTTTATTCCATTACCACTATCTTAATAAACTACACCAATTCTTGATGCTTGTGTATTTTCATTTCTCTTTTATTTCACTACAACTCCTCTACTACAACCATATTCAACTTAATGCTACTTTGACACATCTAGTTCCCTCTCTTGTATAAAATATTCCTACTACAATTGGTACATATTTTCTTTGGTCAAGTCCACTTTCCTTTGTATTGGTGAACATTCCACTTCACCTACAACAAATTCATTCCACAAAACATTATGGGAATCAACCATTCACATTTGCATATCTTCCATTGTTGCGTAAAAAATAATACCAAACTACTTGCAACTCTACTGTTGCAAAAAAATCTATCTTTTGCAACATCGTAACAACCTTAGATTGAATTTCCATATAAATAAATAATGTATGGACATTATAAAAGTACAAATAAAACAAAGGCCATAGGACACATATTCCAAGTTGAATGAAGAGGAAAAATATTACATTGGGATTTGCTTGTGGTTAATTATTTATTGGATATGGAAATTGGCATTAGCAAGAGGCACAAGGAAATAAATGGCAATTAATGAAAATTAAAGAAACTCCACTTCAGCGGGTGTGAAAGAGGAAGATACAAGAAAAGGAGAAAAATAGTAATATAATAGCCACGCAAGGGAAAATGAAGAAAAAGGAAAAGAAAAAGAAAATAATTTGGAGAGACAAAATTCTTCCATTATATTTTGGAAAGGCAAGGAAAAAAGAGAGAGAAGACTACCACACTTGGGGCATAAGGAAGGAAGACAAGAAAGGAAGAAGAAAGGAACAAGAAAGTAACAAACACGGAAAGCAAGCAACGTAAGAAGATTTTGAGGGGTAGCCAAGAGGAAGAATTGAACATGAATATGCAAGGGCATAAAAGAATAGAGAAAAGAACAACAAATATGAAGTTTTTTGTAGGAAACAATTTGAATCTTTGGTTACCTTGCTCGGATGTTAATGCATGGTTCATGCATTGGTTTATTGCTCATTTTTGCATCATTGGCATGGGATTTTCTTGGATTGATAGTCATGTACAACCTTTCCTTATGCCATTCCCTGAATAACCATGATGTAGTGGGTTCCCTCTTTGGTTGAGCTTTGGATGCCCATAGATTTTGGATCCTGGTTGAGGTGATATTAGGAAAATCCAAAGGGTTGAGGGTGGAGATTTTTTTCTCGAGGAAGCTCTTGACAGGTGGGTGGAGACAATAAAATTCCTCTCGATGTGGTGAAGAAATTTTGAGGTATCCAATCTTGTATTAGTTTTGGTGATTTTTGGATCCGATGTTGGGTGAAATAACTGGGGCTTGAGGGTGGATATGTTTCGTCTAGATCCCCTATTTGGTTATATTCTGGTTTATCCCATTTAATCCCATATTCAGGCTTGGAATATGGCATGGGGGTGATTTTTCTAGAAGAAAGATTTTTTTTAGCCCAATCTATGGTCAGCTGGTACATGGAAGTTCGTGACTTGGTTTATTATGTGTTATTCTTTAATGAGATCAATGAGTGCAAGATATAGTTAAATGTTTTGATTACGTGACTAGTTTTTCAATGGCTTCATTATGGTTAAGTGTATGTTACATGCATGGTATATTTCTTATTATATGAGATTCTCTTATTATGATATTACTCATTGTTGATAGGTTCTTAAATGATTTATATGGTTTCCTATGCTAATCTATGTTATTGAAATTGAGTATGAGAGAGAAGAAAGCCTTCTTGATGAAAATATGATGAAACAATGAGAAACTATGCATCCATGCCTCATAGGTACCATAGTCACATAGTGTTTGGATAAATGATTCACATGTATTGGGAAATTTTGAACAAGAATAGAGCTCGGAACAAAGCATATATACACATAGACATTGTCAGCAAATATCTAGAGAATTTTGAGCAGTTGGCTTGTAGGCTAGCCCTAAAATTTGGAACATAGTCTACGGACACATCCACAGGTTAAGGAAATATAAACCATAAGAGGATGGGTTATGCATGTGGATGTAGCCCTCTTGTCACACTAGAAGGATTGCATGCATGCACCTGGTAAATGAATTAGGTCAGAAAGTGGTTCTAGCTCAAGGAAAAGGGTCATGAATGGAATTAATCTCATAACTGTGTGATCATATGTCCCTGGGTGTTTGTAGTCAAGTTTGGTCAGTTAGACCTTGTTTCCATAACTGAATATTGGAAGTTGGGTCATGCATAGCAATTCTTAGCTCATGTTTACCCTTGTAATTTTGTAAAAGTGGGTAAATGTGAAGTGGGGTGTTACAAAGTAGTATCCATGCAGGTTCACAACACTGGACCTTGGGGTAAATGTAGATTCTTATGTTGGTCTATACGGATGACATGCATGCGTGTTAGTTATCTTTACTATTTGTCATCTAAATTATTTTATTATTATTGATATTATATCCATGTACATGATTTTGTTATAATTTGGTGTTATTTTCTTGATCCATGCATGAACTGACATGTTATTGATATTATTATGTATCGTGTTAATCTGGATTGACCTATGCAGATGCAATAACTTCAACATAAGTGAATTGAGGTAACACTTTTGATTATTCCTTTTATTTGATTTATCAAATAGTGGCATGTTTCAAGAAAATAAGAGACTAGGAGATGAAGATTAGAATGGTTGAGTACAGTTCATATGACTCCCTACACAAGCTAGAAGAGAAATTAGGAGGATGGGAGAAATTAGTTGAGCAGCAGAGAAAGGGAGACTCTCCTGATCTAGAGGATAGATTGAGAAATTTGAGGGAAGAGATTAGAAGTTATAAATTTGGTAATTAATAGTTGATTGAAGCCCAATAAAAGCTTGAAAAAGCTCAAGAAAAACAAGTTGAGGTTAATGCAGTCATTCTTCAAAGCCCTTCATATTTACAGAAACATGGATAGTTGGGGACTACTCATGGAGACAGACAAGAAGAAAAGACTAATGGGGTGGATTTTAGTTTATCTTAGAAAAGTTATAGGATAGATAGGGATGATACAATAAAGAGTGTTAGAATCTTAGATATACCTGACAGCAGGGCTAGTATGAATATATTTTATTCTAGCTCTACTTCTAGGAGAAATCACCACTAATATTATCATAGGAGGAGTGAGAAGGAGTATTTTTCAGAGGAATTCAAGAAAGGTAAGCCTCATACTTTCAATGGCGAGGTAACTAAATAAAAAAATGTAGAAACATGGTGGCTTGGAATGAGAAATGTTTTCAAACTTCATGATTACTCAGGGAATATGAAGACCAAGATAGCTACTTTGAGTCTCAAAGGAAAAGATGATATCTGGTGGGAATATTTCAAGCATTTCAGGGGCATCAAGGAGGAAATGTTGACTTGGGAAAAATTTGAAATACTCTTCAGAAATAAGTACCTATCTGAGAGGTCTTATTATGGAAATTCAAAGGAATACTATGAGCTCAAGATGTGTCCCACGTCAGATGAAGAATACACAATCAAATTTCTAGAGTTATAGAGATATGTGTCCTATCTCAAGGATGAGAAAGAAAAGATCCAAAGGTTTATTAGTGGATTTCTATTATCATTCAAAGACCATAATGGTAGCGAAAAGAATAAAAGAAAATGGCTTGAGAAGTGACGAAGATCTCAAGCTACAGGTGAGAAGGAAAACATGGCCCCTCCTAAGAAGTTCCATGTAGCTGAGAAAGGACATGGGTCTCAGATTGCGGAGAAACAAAATAAATGCAGTGGTAGAGAACCATTGTGATGTTGGAATTGTAATGGACACCATCACAGGAAGCATTGTCTGTCACAATAGGTTGTCAGGCCTGAGATCTACAATGCTCAGGAGGCACAAATAGTTGGGGATGTAGCTCAAGAATTCCTAGGATCGATGAAACTTGATAACATGAAGAAATTTGATTAGAATCCCTAGAGAAGTTCAATAGGGATTGAAAAAGTTCATGAATGAATGATGTAGTCGAAATTATGAGAGGGAGTATCTCAACATAACCCCTTCGAGTTTATAATTTTGTTTGATGCTTCGAGAAGTTGTCATAAGTTGATGAATAATAGCATATGCATAATAAAATTCCATATATAAGTTAGCTTAGAGATGCATATCCATCAGATATATATTAAATCATGATATGGTAGATTCATGAAGGTATGATATGTGCATATAGTAATTGGTGTGCATGCATAAATACTCTCGGTCTACTGTTATAACATGATTCATATGACTAAGGGTTGTTCCCATGGGTAGGTTGAAAACACAATTGGGAAATTAATGAGAGTACTATATGTAGATTTGAGGAGCCAAGGATATGGAAAAGAAGGTGTTGATGAGAGAATGGAACATGTGATGCCTATGTTTATTGATACAAACACTGTGCAAAGTTGTGAGTGCATTAATTAGAATTTTGCTACCAGTAAGTGGTTTTATCTAGATAGGTATTCTAAGAACTATTGATTATGATTCTTGCACATATGCACCCTTAAAGTATTGTTCAAATGTTTGATTAAGTACACGTTATGAGTATGTGCTTATGAGACTGCATGAAGGAATATTCTCATTTTTAAGAAAATTGTACTAACATAATGTTTGTCGAGACAACTAATATGCACATGAGTGCAAGTGGGTTCTAGTTGTAGCACTATGGCTAATGACTCTGAGTTAATTGTAAACTATGTCACGATTCTTATTATTGGTAAAGGACTGGTTTTATTTTGAAGTGATGAAGAGAAGGTAATATAAGTGAAGGGGATTAGTTCTCAGGTTCCCTGGAGGCTGTGGGTTGGGATAGAATCTTTGGAGCCCTATAATAGCATGGGTTCCCTAGAGGTTGTGGGATGAGATAGTAATATTTGGAGACCTATAACAGCTTGGGTTCCCTAGACGTTGTGGGCTTAGATAGTAGTACCTAGAGCCCATGACAAATTTGGAAGAGACAAATCTTGAGTTAATATTTGCAAATGTGATTTTTGAGTATTTCCACATTTATGCTTTGATGATTAGTAGTGGATTTTGGAATTTCTGGGAAGGAGGTGAACCCATGGTACTAATCTTGAGGGTGAAAGTGTGAGCATATAGATACCCTTGTTGTTGGTTGAGGGTGAAGGTGTGGGCCTTTAGATTCCCTTGCTTCTTATTGAGGGTAGCACAACCCTTTTATTTGCTAGTTGAAGAAAATGTGCATGTGCATATAAGTATATATCATTATAAATATTATATCGAGCTATGTTTATAAATCTCCATAAGCAGTATGTTTGTGATGATTTCAATAATTTTATCTTGTCATAAGAGTCATAAAACACTGAGGACAGTGTTCCCCCAATTGGGAGGAGTTTGTAATAACCCCGGGTAGAATTTCAATGTAAATAAAAATGTGTGGACAATATAAAAGCACAAATAAAACCAAGCTCATGCGATACGTATTGGAAGTTGAATGAAGGTAAAAAAGATTACATTGGTTTCCACAGTGGTTAATTATTTATTGGCTATGTAAATTGGCATTACTAAGAGGAGAAAGGTAATAAATTGAAATTGACGAAAATGAAAGAAACTCCACTTCAACAGGTGGGGAAGAGGAAGAGACAAGAAAAGGATAAAAATAGTAAAATAATATAAATGCAAGTGAAAATGAAGAAAAAGGAAATAAAAGAAATTGGAGAGACAATGTTCTAACATTCTCTTTTGGAAAGGAAAGGGAAAAGGAGAGAGAAGACTAGCACACATGGGGTGCAAGGAAGGAATACAAGAAACAAACAAGCAAAGAACAAGAAAGGGAAGAAAATAATAGAAGAAGAGTTCAAGTGGCAACCAAGAGGAAGACTTGAGCATCAATATGAAAGGGAAGAAAAGAACAGAGAAAAGATAAGCCAATAAGAGGATTTTTGTAGGTAATAGTGTGCATGGTTGATTATCTTGTTGGGATGTTAATGCATTTTTCATGCATTGTTTTTATTCATTTTTGCATAATTGGCATAGGATTTTCATAGATTTTCATTCATTTACATCATTTCCTTATGCCATTTCCTTGATAGCCATGATGTAGTGTGTTCCCTATTTGGTTGAGCTTTGGATTCCCATAGATTTTTGATCCTGGTTGAGGTGGTCTCAAAAAAATCCCAAGGGTTGAGGGTGGAGATGGTTTTGTTTGGGAAGATCTTGACAGATGAGTGGAGACAAGAAAATTCTCCTGGGTATGGTGAAGAAATTCCGAGGCATCCAAGCTTGTATTGGTTTTGGTGATTTTTGGACCTAGTGTTGGTTGAAATCATTGTGGCTTGAGGGTTGAGGTGGTTTCACCTGGATTCCCTATTTGGTCATGCTTTGGTTTATCCGATGTAATCCCACATCTAGGCTTGGAATATGACACAAGGGTGATTGGGCCAGAAGATATATTTGGTTTAACCTAATCTATGATCGAGTGGTACGTGGAAGTTCGTGACTTGGTTAGTACTATGCATATGTTATTATGTGTTATTATTTAATGAGATCAATGAGTACAATCTTTAGTTGAATGTCTTGATTATGTCACTAGTTTATCATGGATTCATTTTGGTTTAGTGTTTTATAAATCAATTAAAAAAACAATGAAATACACAAAATATTATGGGAACACAAATATAGAAGCACATAAAACAAGAGAGACACAGAACTGCGTGACTCACCCAATTTGGGCTATGTCCATGAATAAAAAACCATTCCTTTCATTTATATTATCCAAAAAATGAAGAGATACAACCTATAGCATATACGTTGTAATTTCCTCTTTTCTCTCACACAACCTTCTCTCTCTTTGTCACTCAGAATAATCATTCACAACTGCAATACAGTTCCCTCATATAAACCATGGGTTTCCTTCTAAAGAAGAAAACCATAAATTAACATAACTTCTATTGTAAGATCATCTACTTAATGAAATTTCCGTATTGACTATTAAATTACAATATTTTACAACGAAAAATTTCATCTATTTTGAGCTTTGGGGGTGCTGCCCCTGAACCCCCACCAGGGGGGATCATAAAAGTTAGCACCCCCCCCCTTGGACCCCCCTGATGGTGATTAAATGGGAGGTGTTGCCACCCCATTAGGAACAGGGATCCAACGCAACTGAAATAAAAAACCTCTGAACAGTTAGTAAGATAATCAAGCTCCACACCCAACAATCTCCCACTTTGAAATTGATTATAGAATCTCCACCACTACTTCACTTGCTGGACAATGCTTCCATTGTTGGTATTGTTGTCATTGATGGAAGGGGGGCTGATTCTCATGGCTTCTTCAGAATCACTTTAGATCTAGAAACTCATTACCAACAACATTTGATCTGTATGTAATATAAAGAGTTAACTTGCTGTAGTATTGAAAACTTTTTGATGAGATCTACTCCTTTTCATAAATATTGTGACAATGATACCATAATAGGATTTTATGGCTTCATGCTTGACTCAAGCATTTGGTACAATGGTATGTTCTTTGATTAATGAGGTTTTATTGCAAATATTTACTGAAGGATCACCCTTTGCAAATTTGATACTGGTGGATGAAATCAGCTCCCCCTTCAGAACCAAAGAACTGCTTCATGCATGACACATGTACATTAAAGGAAACAAATCACGTGTATGTACCATTTCGTCTTTAATCAAACATAATCCAAATGAGATAAATGACTTCACTGCAAGAATTATTCATAGGATGCATAGTATTCAGTTGAAAATTAACTCACTACTCCCTCTAGGATTTCTCCTAAATACTAAGTCAATAAAATTGCAACTACTAGGTAAACAATTTTTAGAGATAGTTCTTACATAACTATTTCATATTACCTGCACGGTATTTTATTTATTATTTTATTCTATTTTATTTATTATTATTTATTATTTATATTTATATTTATTTATTATTTATTATTTTTTCTCATGGCCTTAACAAAGTCTTCAATAAAACATGGTGGTGTAGCATCAACAATGTGCATAAGTGGTGAAAGGCTTGTGGAGGCTCCATGCGACCTTCCTAGACCCCTTGGTATTGTTGTACTCCTTCAGCTAAGGCACTTACAATAATGAAAATGTTGATGAAGCATGACCACTAATGTTAAAATAAAAATCCACCAAGACCATAATGCAACTCATTCTGCATAGGTAGATTCATCTAATGTGTTTTATTTATTCATTTCCATGCACCGATCCCTATCAATGAAAGTTACACTATTGAAGACTGAGTGCCAACATATATTATCATGATAAAATCCACACAATTGTCTTGATCTAAACCTTATTAGTCGTGGGAAAAAATAAAGACAACATGATACAAAATAACCTTCGACCTTCCATCTTCCTTTTCTATCACATCATTATCAATGAAACATTTATAGATAGCCTTTAAACCTTTTGCAACCCTAGCTTCAACAAGTATATATGTAAGAGAAGACTTGGATGCTTCTATTTTCACTATGGCTTGATCCATGAGTATAATAAAATTGTCCTCTTCATAGGAAACACACATCCAGGAGACACCAAGTAGGATCTCATTCGACTTCACCAATGATGGAAGGATAATGCATTTTCAAAAGTGGAGAGGTGTTGTGTTAGGTCGCTATAATACTAGTGGTTTCCCCATTACTATTGTCATTGTAGCCCTTATTGTTATTGTTGTGCCCATATTGTATCCATACTGTTATTTTTGTGACCCATAGAAGCCCATTATTGTTATTATTGTTCCCTTATATTATTATTGTTATGTTGGCTTTGATTATATTGTGACCCCTTAAACTCTTATATATAGAAAGGAGGTTTTCTCATTTGTATCATCCAAGAATTATTCATTTTTGTAATGTAAAGGAGGTTTCCCCCTTGAATATGTTTATTTTTAAGTCATTGATCTATCTATTCTTCTATTTTGTGAGCTGGTTATATAACATTTGGTATCATAGCTTTGGATTCTAGGGTTTCATTGCTCCAAGCAGGTTATCATGGAATTTTGTCTATAAATTTTGTTCTACAACATTTCAGAAGTTGAAATTAACACACATTTTCTCCAAGATATCGATGAACCTTGGGTGTAAATTTTAGATCTTTTATTGCTATATTTTTGGATATAGGATCCACGGAAGGTAGGCTTTGTGCAGGATCTCAAATTATATCTCAAACAGGTGACCTGGGAAAAATCATCATAAATTTCTATTTGAGAATATGATTGTAGGTTTTAACCCCGTACAAAAATTACTTGCATACAAATTCTAAATCACAGGAAAAATAAAAATGTGAGAGCATAACACATAAAACACATATACATAGAGATTTCCTACTGGATCTCAAAACCGAGACTACCAGCTTGATTTTTGATTATGTTCCTTTCAATGTTACAATACATATTTATACATGCCGAAGCATCCAATGCCATGGACCGAAAAACCATCACGTCCAATACCATGGACCAAAAAATCATCGATCCAATACCATGGACCGAAAACCACCGCGTCCAAAAAACATGTGCAAAAATCATGCACAAAACCATAGGTGGGCCCGCCCAACCTAACATAGGGTCCAAAGCCAAAATTTTCCGAGACGTTGCCCCGGACCCCATAAAGTGGGGTTATGGGTACCCCTTAAACCCCCTGTTAACTATGTGGAAAGAATATAACACAACCCAACAATCTCCCACTTGTTGTTTTCTTTCCACATGGGGCCACAGGAGAGCTTAGTCATTTTTCCAGCCCTGAAATGGCCATTGTTTCTCTACACCAAGAGAACTTCTTAGAGCTCATAGATTTTGTCAATGCATCTGCAGTATTCTTCAAAGTGTCCACCTTTACTAGCAACACTTTTTGTCTTCTATCATATCCCTCACAAAGTGATACTGAACATCAATGTGCTTTGTCCTTGAATGATAAGCAGGGTTCTTTGCCAAGAAAATTGCACTTTGCCTGTCACAGTCTATCCTTATAGCTCCCTATACTAACCCCATACTTGAACACGATCTCTGCAACCAAACTGCTTCCTTGCTTGCATGAGTGGCTGCCATGTATTCTGCCTCTGTAGTTGATAGTGCCACTACAGATTGTTTCTTACTCATCCAACTGACTGCACCTCCAAATAGGTTTAACACATACCCACTTGTAGATCTTCTCTGATCCAGATCTCCAGCCCAGTCTGCATCAACAAAGCCACGAATATCCAACACTCTGTCCAATCCTGGTCTTCCTTGGTAGCACAAACCATAATCACAGTGCCACGCAAATACCTGAAAACTCGCTTCACTGCTGTCCAGTGCTCCTTCCCTGGTTTTGACATAAACCTGCTCAATATTCCCACTACATGTGCAATGTCTGGTCTAGTACAGACCATTGCATACATCAAGCTATCAACTGCACTTGCATATGGAACATGGGACATGTCCTCTTCCTCTTCATGTGTCTTGGGACACTGTTCAGCAGATAACCTCACACCTACAGGAATAGGAACCTTCACCGGTTTACTATCCTACATATTAAACCTTCGCAGTATTGTCTCGACATACTTCCTCTGGTTTAACCAAAGCTTCCTCTTTGCCTAATCTCTTTTAATTTCCGTGCCCAAAATATAGTTTGCAGCACCGAGATCTTTCATGTCGAATTTGGAGGACAATTGGGTCTTCAAATCCTGGATAATTTCTTTGTCATTTCCAAGCAGCAACATATCATCCACATACAAGACCAGATAAATAACACAGTCACGAATTAATTCAAAATACACACAGTGATCTACTTTGCTTCTGGTGAAGCCAAGTCCCCGTATAAATGTAGCAAATTTCTGATACCACATCCTTGGTGACTATTTTAACCCATACAGAGACTTCTTTAACTTGCATACCAGTTCTTTCTTACCCTTCACCGCAAAGCCTTCAGGTTGCTTCATGTAGATTTCCTCTTCCAAATCCCCGTGAAGAAATTGTTGTCTTCAAACATCATCTGTTCTAACCTCAAAATCAAAAGCAGCAGCAACAGATAAAAGTAATCTAATAGAAGTTACCTTGGCAACAGGAGAAAAAATATCACCAAAATCAATTCCCGGCACCTGGGAATAACCTTTTGCTACAACCGAGCTTTGTATTTCTCCACCTTCCCTTCTGCATTTGTCTTCTTCTTGAACACCCATTTGCTGCCAATGGGTTTCCTTCCAGCCGGCAACTCCACCAGATCCCACGCCTCATTTTTGTGCAAAGATGCCATTTCATCAACCATGGCCTCTTTCCAGAGTTTTCCATCCTCTGAATCCACTGCTTCCTTCACAGTTCTGGGATCATCATCAGTAACAGACAAACCAAAGGTTGAACAGAAAGCAGATGGACTATACCTTTCTGGCTGCCTTCTTTCTCGAGCTGATCTTCTCACAGCCGGAGTTTGTGGCTCTTCATCTTCTGATTCCTCCTCTGCTACAGAGTCTGATTCTTCCTCCTTTAGTTCAAAATCTATCTTCATAGGTTCCTTTGGTTGGACTTCATGTTTAATAACATCTTTCACCTCTCTGAACACCACATCTCGACTGTACACAACCTTCCTTGTTACTGGGTTCCAAAGCTTATAGCCCTTTAAACCATCCTTATACCCAATAAAGATGCACTTTTCAGATTTACTATCCAACTTGGTTCGTTTCTCCTTTGGAACATGTACATATGCATCACATCCAAATACCCTCAGATGTGAAAGAGAGGGTTTCTTACCAGTCCATACTTCTTGTGGAGTCTTATCCTCAACGCTGATGAAGGTGACCTGTTGACCAAGTAACATGCAGTATCCACTGCCTCTGCCCAGAATTCTTGTCCTAACCCAGCACCACTGAGCATGCTTCTTGCCCTTTCCATCAACGTCTTGTTCATTCTTTCTATGCATCCATTTTTGCTAGGTGTAATATTGAAGTATTCTTCTGCATGCTATACCACACTTCTTACAAATTCTTCAAATTCCTTGCTGCACATTCTCCACCATTATCTTGTCACAGTACTTTATTCTTCTTCTCTATTATGCTTTCAAACGAGAGCCTTAAATTCTTTAAACCTGTCAAAGACTCAGATTTCTTCTTAAGGAAATATATCCATGTATTCCTTGAGAAGTCATCTATAAATGATACATAGTACACAGACTTACCCAGTGATGGAACTTTTACAGGTCCACACACATCACTGTGCACAAGCTATAATATTTGTTTCGTCCTCTTACTACCAGAGGGGAAACTCACCCAATTCTGCTTCCCATATACACAATTTTCACAGAAATCAAAATCCAGAGAGCTATTACTCATACCTTCTACCATACCTTTACCATGAAGTATTCGAAGGCCCTTCTCTCCAATATGTCCAAGCCTTTGAGGCCACAACATGGTCTTCTCTCTAGAGACCACTAGATTTTCTGCTCCATTTTCACGAACCATAGAACTATTGCACCCGTCAACAACAGTGCTACCTTGCAGCTTGTACAGAGTTCCAATCAAAACTCCGCACATCAATAATAGTGCTCCTCAAACCATCTTGCAGGTATCCTTCTCGAACACTGCCTTTACACCTACATCATCCAACTTTCTTACAGAAATAAGATTTCTGGCCAATGCAGGAATATGCAAAACACTCGAAAGAGTATTAACCCTTCCACCTTGCAACTTCAGCTTTACTTGTCCGCGACCAATGATTCTAGCCTTCCTATAATCTTCTAAAAAGACATCACCACCATCATATTTCTCATACTCGCAGAACCACTATCTATGGGGAATGAAGTGAAAGGATGCACCTGAGTCAATCAACCATGCCTCATGATCTACATGTGTACTTGAAGAAGCCAAGTACACATCCCCACCTTCATCTGAGGTGGTTTTCACCTCTGCAGAAAAAGCATCATCAGATCCCTTTCCTTTATCAGGAGCTTTATATTTACACTCCCTTCTGAAGTGCCCTTCCTTTTCGCATTTCCAGCACACTACCTTTGTAGGTTTTCCTGGAGATTTAGATCTCCCTCTAGATTTAGATCTCCCACTCGATGACTTATTTTTTTTCTGTTCTGGGACCGTCCTCGTACAGACAAGGCATCACCATTCTGGTTGTCCATATTTTTCCATCTCATCTCCTCCGTCAGCAAGGCTGAGACTATTTCATCAAACTGCAAAGCCGTTGCATTGCTACCTATTGCAATAACCAGACTATCCCACGAGTCTGGTAGAGAACACAACAAACTGATGCACTTATCTTCATCTGAAATTTTAATATCAACATATAATAACTGACTTACCACAGTATTA